>JADBJO010006579.1:75000-130929 GCA_016801955.1 Conus betulinus
ACATCAGCCATAAAACTGGATGACACGGAGAGCAAGGTAGGATTCGAGGAGGAGACAACGCGCTTTTTGACAAAACTGTTTGATTGCTGACAAGAAGTGGAAAAAAGACCATCTCACTTGTTAACGAGTGAATGAGTGTTAACAGGAAGAAGAGGAAGATAAGTGGGGGGTGGGGGATGATACTTGAAGTGGCTTACAACATGTCTGCTTTTCATATTTTATTGGGAGTATCCTACAAACAATAAATGAACAGAAAACTACATAACACCAAATCGACCCAAAAGCGGAAACATTGGCATTCCTAGCACTAATAGCCAAAAAAAGTGGGCAGACAGCGGCATTGTTGACATCACTGTGGAGTTCATGGAGAGCCGAGTCTGTCACCCACACATCTTGAATTCAACATGCTCATCACACTTGAGTGTAAAAGTTCAAGAAACTATAATTGAACCAAAACTGTTGGGTACACACATAAACTGCCGACTCACGATTCCAGCTCTCGCACCAACACTCATTACGTCACGCACATGTGCACTCATCATCATAGTCATAGGCACATGACGCTACAATCACCATGGTTGGAATATGTGATGAGAGCGCCTACTGGAGAAGAAATAGGTGCTTCATTGTGATAATATTAATTTGTGCAAAAATGAAATGTAAATACATTTTGTCAGGAGATATTATTCAGTGGTGCCTGTATCGTAGCAAGTAGAAACACTCTCTCTCTCCCTCTCTCTTTCACACACACACACACACACACACACACACATACACACACACACACACACACACACACACACACACACACACACACACACACACGCACTCCTATGCGCATGCGCGCACACACGTACACACACACACACACACACACACACACACACACACACACACACACACACACACACAACACACACTCACACACACAGACACACACACACACACACACACACACACACACACACACACACTCAGACACACACACACACACACACACACACACACACACACACACACACACACACACACACACACACACATACACACTCAGACAGACAGACAGACACTAAAATAATCTAGCTAGATCTGTTCAGTTTACAGTAGCATTGTACACAGTGTTTCCCATCTTCATTTCAAAACAGGTAAATTGAAATAACATGTAACAATTCAGAAGTAAACTTGGAATAATGTATTTATTTTTGCTGTCTGAAACACGATCACCACAAATGCGACGATGGCCTGTGCTGGCCACATGCTCTAGCCTCGACACGTAAGAATGATTTTGTGTTGTAGCAGATAAGCATGTGAAAAGTTTCATATTTACTTGTATAGGCCTTCTTTTTCATTTGCAGTTTTTCATTCCTCCCCCAATTTCTTTTCTCTCTTTTTTTTTTTTTCCCTCTGAAAACTTTGCCAAATAAGTGTTTTAATGATGTAGGAATTGTTGGCCTGCTCTAGTTTTCATCTGCTACTCATTTGCTGACCATTTACTCAGTGGGAACCCACAGTTTTTGCTTTGTGCTTGTGTTAGGATCAGCCAATACATGCACATGATATTTGCAGTATGACTGTCAGGAATTATGCAGTCAGACAAAAAAAATGAAGCAAGACGAAATGAGGATGAATAAACAATGTACAACATACATTTATAGGCTTACCTGTAGTAGAACTGTGCGTCACATGATGGAAGCACTTGAGGGGGATATGTTCTGCATACAATTGGAGTATGTTCTGACCAGCCTGTTCCTGCATGTCACATTGCAATGTGTGCACTTTTTGTAAGTTAACATCCATGTATTACATTATATGCTCTTGTCTGGTGTAGTAGTAATTTGTCTGTGATGATACAAAGCCTGTGCTTGCTAGTGCTGCTTGCCTGTCGTATGCCCTGAGACTGGGCTTTTTTTCTATGATGCGTGTAGCGCAAGGAGGAGGCGATGATGGCCCGAATTAAAGACGCAGAGAATGTGCAGCTGATAGCTGAATTGCGACACAAGCTGGCCGATATTGATATCCAGGTGAGCCAGGGACAGTTGACACTGCTGACAGCATACAGTGGGCTGCAGTAGATACAGCACATTTCAACTCATGTCGTTATGATAGCAAATGAACATCTGATGGTAGACAGCATGATCACCAAGTCAGGCTTCATAGTTAAGCACTTATTGTCAATAGGGAGCGCAGGGTCGGTTGTCTGTTTGTATTGAATCATAACAGGCTCCATAGAATACCACATTTCTGCACGGCAGGGTCTCTTTTGAGAGTTGCCTCAAGGCATCCAAACTTGGATGACTTCCTGTGAAATTCTGGCTCTGAATGACGACAAGAATGAGCTTGGAAGTGGTGTGCATGGTGGGTTGGGGTGAGGGGGAGGGGGAGGGGGTGTAGTCAACATGAGCGGGCTGAAGAACTATGCCATAGAGACAGCATGGAAGATGAGAGGTAAAAAAAAAGAGAAAGAAAAAGGTGAAGATGGGTGGAAAATGTTTTTCTGTGAGAGATCTGCAGGGAAGATTTCAGTGCACTGTCCTGACAGGCCTAAATGTGCACAACAAGAGCACTGGGACTGAAAGACAAGCTACCCTTCAGTGGAGTCTCCGGCTGGATGAGCCAAATTAATTGCTGACTAAACCTTTGTATTCATTTTTTAGAAAAACTAATGTCCTGTCTCGTCTTTCATGCCTTCTCAGTGGTGTTACGCCCATGCCACTCATCCCCACGTCCCCCTGCACAGCCACACCCAGTCTGTCCTGTCAGAGCTTCAGTGTCCACAGTCCATAGGGAGCCATCAGTGTCATGTCATGAGCCAACCCACTGGAGGAGATGCTCTACACACAAAACCTGACATTGATTAAAATGATGCTATGGAGGGGCAAGGACATGATTTCTGAAATGGGGATCACATGGGTGATTTCTGAAATGGGGATCACATGGGTGATTTCTGAATTGGGGGATCACATGGGTGATTTCTGAATTGGGGGATCACATGGGTATGGTTTTTTTTTTAGGTTTGAGCATGCTTGTAGGAAACAGGGAGGGAGTGTGTGTGTGTGTGTGTGTGTGTGTGTGTGTGTGTGTGTGTTTGCGTGTGTGCATGTGTGCGTGTGCATGCGTGTTTCTTTAGCAGTTGCTTCCTGTCAGGTGAGGGCATAGCCTGAAAAGCGGTGCTCGCATATGGGATACTGTACCTCAGTTGCTATACTACTCTAAACTATACTATAGTGTAAGATACTGTACCATACATTTCTATGCTATACTATACCATGCTATGCCATACTATACCATGCCATAGCATACTATGCCAAATATTCTATACCATACTATGCCATACTGTGCTGTACTATATTATACTGTACTAATGTATGGATGACAGATGTACCTAATAATTCAAGGAGCTTTTAGAAAGTATTCTTGAAGATTCCAGAAATTTTTCTTGCTTCCTGTCTCTGCTTATAGCTTTGTTTCTAAAAGATTCCTTGCATTTTGATTGTTATGCTCTGTCACATTTCTAGAAGTTTCAGTGCCAGAAACTATAAATAGGCAAGCTTTTATTTGTTCGAGAGAGTGTGATCTGTGAATTGTATTGGAGTTGAAGGACCTAAGTCCATTTTTGGACCATTGTTGAAAGTTATGTGTGACTGATTGTGAATCTTCAGCTAGAAATACACATATTCAGACTTCAAGCTAATGACCAGAGCTGACCTTTCCTCTGCGTTCATGTGATTGAAGGAGAGATTAGAACTGGATGTGGTCATTCACCTCAGTCAGTGATCTACATCCTCTGAGGTGTCTCAGAGAACGGGAATCTGCTTCTCATTGTAACAGTGCAGGATTGCGTTTCTTACATCTCTTTGTTGTTTTATCTGAATTTCTTTGTGTATTTGACATTTGCCTCTATATAGCTTTGCAGTTGCTCTTGGCTACCTGATTTTTTTTTTTTTTTTAAGTTATTAGTGTGTTACTGTAGGTGCTTCTCTTATCCCACAGGAATGTATAGCAATGCTTGTAAGCTGTGGCTGGTAACATCATACTTCCTTTCTTGTTGTTGTACATCTTGGATGTAGTTAGTTTACAAGCAACTAAAGAGACACAGATAAGCAAGCCACCGTATTCATACTGTTGACATGTGCTGTGGAAAAGTTGTGTCCCTTAGTGTGCTGAACAGTCTGTGTTAGGTAGAGGAAGCTTTGTTTTAAGCTGACGCCACAGTGAGTTCAGGGAGTACTCCCAGTGAAAGTGCTGTAAACCTGACAACGTGTTGTTCTGGGCAGTCTTACAACATGCTGATTACATTTTGACCATTGTGCATACCACTGGTCATTGTGAAACAGTACTGTCACTGTGTCAGACAGTTCTCTCCTGTTGCCGTCTTTTGGTGTGCCAAGTTGTGATCCTTCTGCGGCGTGAATCTTACACTCATCTGCTGCCACAGGGAACACCGCCATGTTGTCAGAAAGATATCCCAGCATGCAGGGACTTGGTCTGGAAACAGACACTGGGAAACACCTCCAGGAAATTATCTGAAAATGAGACAGCACGTATCGAAAGCAGTAATGGCCCTTTTTTTGCCGAGGTTTCTGATTGTGCATAAGGTTATTGACATTGAGGCTTACCCTCCATGGCGGTGAAGGAAGGTACGGCACACAGGGAGAGCCATACCAGGAGTGTGGAGAAGGGTACCTGCCTAACACTACATTCGCACCACCAGGACCACAACACGTTTAGATGGGCAGGGAAATTGTATGTTTCCACGCTGGGAGCAAGTGGGATTGCAGTTTGCAGCATCAAGTTACTCTCTGGTGTACAGAGGAGGTGGCCAGGCACACTTAGGTTCAGTGTGTGTGTGTGTGTGTGTGTGTGTGAGACTGTGTGCCCATGAGGGAATCTGTATGCTTTTGGTGTGTATGGGTGCAGTGATTGTGTCTGTGAGCCCATGCATGAATCTGTATGCTTTTAATGTGTGTGTGTGTGTGTGTGTGTGTGTGTGTGCGTCTGTGTGTGTGTGTGTGTGTGTGTGTGTGTGTGTGTGTGTGTGTGTGTGTGTGCGTGCGTGCGTGCGTGCGTGCGTGTGTGTGTGTGTCTGGGTGCAGTGAATGTGTTTGTGAACCCCAGTTGCTTTTAGTTTATGAGCGTGTCCATAGCTAAGTGTCTGTGTATGAGTGCTGTGTGTATGTGTTCATACATTAGTGCATGTTTGGGATTGCATATGTGTGTGCAGCAAAGGCATAGGGGTATATGTATGTGGCACAGAAAGTGCAGAGGTGAATGCAATAAAGGTGAAGGGTATATGCATGTCACACAGAAGGAGGAAATCCTAGCAGCTGACCAGCTTCAAGACACTGTGGACAAGGAGGACCTGGAGCGACAGCTGTATGACCTGCAGGATGAGGTATGTTGGTTACACACAACAAAGGGACAGCCCCTGAGGTCCGTCAGCTCACCCTGAAGACTGTAGCACCCCCACCACCTGTCATGCTGAAGTGAAGGTGGGGAAGTGCAGGTGGGGGATACTAGTGGGGGGAGGGTGGGCGGAGTCTGTACAGTTTGCTTCCTCCACAGTCTGGACATTCTGTGTTAGTAACCTCTTCTCTGTCACTGTCTTGAACTGGGCCTTTCTTGGTTTGTTTTTCTTTTCTTTCACCTACTGTTATTCAGCCTTGGTACGCTGGGCTTCTGTTTTCAGCATGGTCGCATTTTACCTGACATGTTAGCTTCTTTGGTTGCAATGTGGCTTCAGGGTGGTGGAAGTTGTTTTTTGTTTGGAGACAGGTTGGAGACAGGTTGGAGATCACTCTTTCCCAGAGTGCACAGGTAGAACAAAGGCAGAACTCATCTCTGTCTGATGACATAGTGGAAGATCTGACATTGAACGTGTTCTCATGACTCATGGAGCATTAATGGAAGAGTCATTTTATTCTGGTCAGTACAACTGCTGATGACACAGTGCAAATTTTCAAATGTACGCACATGCACTTGGCACAATTTTTTTTTTTTCATTAAGAAATTTAATGACATTACTTTATAATACCTATGAAAAATCTGTTTGGGCATTCTAAAAGTGAACATAATAACAAAACATTTATGGCTTCTGAGATTGTACACTTTGATCATGTTTAGATCAGCTGAGATCAGCTGAATGTCTGAACTACATCCACAGCATGACACCATGCAATGACGAGAGTCCATTTTTAGCACATCATCACTGAGCAAAGCAGTCAGCTTGTGACCAAGGTGGGACTGGAACACATCGGTCACCACAGACCAGGTTCCTCTCGTACTGACCAAACAAGCCCTATCAGTCACTGATATCGTATGGCTGCTGGTACATGGCCTTCAGTGAAATACAATTGAGCGTTGTTTAGTTCTGAAGTTCAATGCATATAGACAGACACAACTTGACACTGACGTGAACACGCACTCCTAAATCCTCAGACATGAATGAAAATAGCAGGGACTGAGCTACAGAAAGTGACATACATCATCCACAAAGAAAGTAACTTTGCCCTTCCTGTCATATATCCCTCAATCCAGTGATTTTGCAGGCTGATATGCTCATTTGTCCATCTCTTTGTTAACTTGGTCTCTTCCAGTGATTGTGCAGGCTGATATGCTCATCTGTTCATCTCTTTGTTAACTTTGTCTCTTCTCTGCCACCAGATTGTTCGTTCGGTTAATTACTGGTGAAACCATACAACAAAAGTCATTTGCTCATAAGATCAATTACTGATGAAACGTATACAACAAAAGTCATTTGTCAGTCCATCCATTACTTTTTCCTCAGTGTGCTTGTCATTGATTGGTCAGTGTTGATTTCAGTTCACTGCGTAGCCAAACATGGTGATGTGTTGATCTGCTAAATGTTTCAGAATTCTGTATGTGTTCTGCAGCTAAACACTGTTAGAGTCACCTGGTGTATGAATCTTACCAAGCAGAATGTCACATGACTGAATGCACTTCACATGGAGGAGGGGGGAGGGGGGAGGGGGGGGGAGAATATTGTGTCTAGGGGGTGTGTGGGATTCAGTGTTACTGTACAGTACAGTGTTGCTGTTTCACGTCACAGGGGGAGAATATTGTCCATAGGGGGATGTGTAGGATTAGTGTGACTGTACAGTGTTGATGTTTCATGTCACAGGGGGAGAATATTGTCGATAGGGATGTGTAGGATTAGTGTGACTGTACAGTGTTGATGTTTCATGTCACAGGGGAGAATATTGCCCATAGGGATGTGTAGGATTAGTGTGACTGTGCAGTGTTGCCATTTCACTTCACAGAGGGAGAATATTGTCCATAGGGATGTGTAGGATTCACTGTAACTGTACAGTGTTGCCATTTCACTTCAAGGGGGGGGGGGGGGGGGGAATACTGTGCATAGGGATGTGTAGATTCAGCGCTAACTGTGCACTGTTGCCTTCTGCATGCAGGTGATCCAGCTGAAGATGGCAGCTCCTGGAAGCAACACGTCCTCAGAGCTGATGACCTCCAGCGTCCTCACCGCCCACGATTCCGACGAGGAGTGGGACACAGAAAACCTCAACCGCACCCTCTCTGACATCATTGAGGGCAAGTCCCCCCTGACTCGACCCAGCAATCCCATCCCACGTTCAGTTCCTTGGAGGAGTCCGGAGATTTCGGGCCGTCCCCAGAGCCAGGGGTCATCGGTTGTGTTGAAAGTGCAGAACAGGACGCTGCCAACGAGGATGTGTGTTTGTGATGGATGGTGTGGAGGTGAACGGGAGGGGTGAGGGCACAAACGCTGGAGAAGATACGAACAGCTGTAGTCACTGTCCTGCGGCGCAGACGACAAAAAGTCTCAGCAGTGAAATGAACACCACTGCAGAGAAATCTTCACGCACAGATTTGGACCGCGCTCAGTCAGACTGTTCTCTGTCCACCTCCACACTGGCTTTGTGAAGTGAAAGTCAGAGGAGACTGCAATGACAACTTCAACACGCCCACTGTCTCACTCTCTCCAGAGTCGCGCCAGACAGCGTCATCAAATGGTGAGTGTCCAGTAGCTGCTGCAATGAATGCTGGGAAAGATAGGATGCTTCAGGCTGGTGAGTTAGTCAGATGTAGTGAAGAGGCGCGGACATTTATGGCACAGCCTGTGATTTTGGTGCGAGTTACGGAGATCTGGTTTTAAAGAGTCCACTGTGTAGGAAGAGTAAAAGATTCATGTTTTATGGAAAAAGGCAGCAGTATTGGTGTACATGTTTGATGTGGTAAGAAGAATATGGTATATTTGCTATGATTTAGTGTGTGGCTAATGGAATCGATTTGAAAACGACAGGAAAATGAGTTGTTGAAAGGACAAAAACTGTAGTTAAATTAAATGTACTATTGGTAATAATACTACTCAAAAAAGGTAGTACTTCTTCATTGGGAAATAGATTTGAAAACAAACAGATATTGTGTGTGTGTGTGAAGGGGTATTTAAGCAGGAAATTGGGTTAATAATGAATCATCGTAATACTTGCTTTGGATTGTAATTCTGGTGCAATATGTGTGTGTATATGCATACATGTACTGAAGAGTCTGAACATATTAATGGAGGGAGGAAGGGTGTGTGTGTGTGTGTGTGTGTGTGTGTGTGTGTGTGTGTGTGTGTTCTGTTGTATGTCCTACATAACATATGTATGCATTTTGTTCACATATCTTTTAAAAATACAGTGTTTTGGCCAAGGAGAAAGGCATAAAGGAAAGCTTGTATAGTGTGTACTTGTTATTCACTTTTATTTGGAATTTCCTTTGTTACAAGAAGTTACAGACAAAACATGTAATTCCAAAGAAGTGATCATAGAAAATGTTTAAGTTTAGTCTTCATATCCACTCCTGTGCTGTGTATGTTGGGGGCGATCACTCTACTTGTTCTGCTGTGGTACAGTAGAAGCTTGGTTAGCTCCCATGTTCTCCTGATGAGGATCCTGATATTTTGGTGATGTTCACTCCAGTTTGGAATGAGGCACTTGTTTGGACAAGTACATGTGAGAAAAAAAAAATGATGGCAAAATACCGCTTTAATTGAATGCAGAGTGCAAAACGGAAGAGTGAATTTTCCATAAATTTATATGTCTGCTTCGAACCTTAAAAAAAAAAAAATATACAGAAATTGTGCAAAAGAATCCTTTCCCCCACTGTTTTCTTTTTTTTTTTTTAAGATTCTGAATATATGGTGATGTTCCCGCCAAGCAGTGGAGATAAATGAGTATAATGTTGAATTTTTTTTTTTAAGATTCTGAATATATGGTGATGTTCCGCGCCAAGCAGTGGAGATAAATGAGTATAATGTTGAACTTTTTTTTTTAAGATTCTGAATATATGGTGATGTTCCGCGCCAAGCAGTGGAGATAAATGAGTATAATGTTGAACTTTTTTTTTTAAGATTCTGAATATATGGTGATGTTCCGCGCCAAGCAGTGGAGGTAAATGAGTATGATGTTGAACTTTTTTTTTCTTGTAGATACGAACCACTTATTTTTTATTGTTGTCAATTTAAGATATGGCACTCAACAACTGTTCATCTTGTATCATTATGAAGCGTGACGAAGTAATTATAACTTTATCTTTAAGGTAATTAGCAAAAAAAAAAATTGTGGCAATGGTAACCCAACTGAGCCTATTTTTTCTTTGCCATTCCTAACCTTTTTCCTCAATGATTGAAAAAGAAAAAAAAGAGAAGGAAGAAAAAGACTGGAAGAGAAGAATGACCGAAGGTATTAATCCAAAATGAATAGATACCATGTGATCTTCAGCCAGCCATCAAAACCTCAAAAGGGAGAGAATTTCCATGCAAAGTCAAATGGCTGAAACGGTGAAAAATGGCATTTGCTGCATGTTCTGTGAATGTTTGCAGGGTAACTACTCCATGACTGGCAGAAATGAAAACTGAACACTGTATAAGAAAGAAAAAAAAAAAGCATAAAAAAAAAAAAAAAAAAAAAAAAAAAAATGCAGGAAAAAACAAATCATTGAGTCCACAATGTGTGTGTTGCATTTTTTGGCACTTTATCAGTTGAAACCAATGTCACTAGACCTTGGGTAAACTTTGCAAGAAAGGGCAGTGGAATTTGTCTTTGGTAAGTTGTTAGATGGAAAAAGCAGTAGACAGAAGTGGAACAAGTGATCCTGGTGATGGTCGGACTGAAAAGTGGACAGCATGCCAAGTGATGTTCAGAGTTTCCTCACGTCAGTTGCAGTGTTCAGTATGCCAGTTTCACCTTTGTTCAGGGGTGGGGATGGGGGGAGTTTCTTCACGTCAGTTGCAGTGTTCAGTATGCCAATTTTCACCTTTGTTCAGGGGTGGGGATGGGGAGTTTCTTCACGTCAGTTGCAGTGTTCAGTATGCCAGTTTCACCTTTGTTCAGGGGTGGGGATGGGGAGTTTCTTCACGTCAGTTGCAGTGTTCAGTTTCACCTTTGTTCAGGGGTGGGGATGGGGAGTTCCTTACGTCAGTTGCAGTGTTCAGTATGCCAGTTTCACCTTTGTTCAGGGGTGGGGATGGGGAGTTTCTTCACGTCAGTTGCAGTGTTTAGAATGCCAGTTTCACCTTTGTTCAGGGGTGGGGATGGGGAGGGTGATGGGGCAGGGGAAGGATGGAGGCTTTGTTTTCATCAGTGAGAGTGTTGGTTTGACTAAGGGTCAAGATCCAGGGTTGAAATTGAGCACTGTGTCAAGTGTTTGCTATCATATGTGTCAGCCATTACAATAAAAAAAAAGAAAAACGAAAAAGAAAAAAAAAAAAATGTGTGAGCTGACCTACCAACACTTTGTGTTTTGGCCATGTTACTTATAACCACAACATTTTTTTTGTGCCCTGTTTACATTTCTGTATGAAGGCTCATAAGTTCACAGTGTTGGCGTTCACTCATTTGTTTACACTGCTCTGTCTTTGATTTCAGATACTGTGTAAACAGTTTGCATGCTGCATGGCTGAAAAGCAAAGCAACCCCAACTATCTGCAGAGTCAGGACTGAGTCTGTGCACCTCTTCTCTCTATCTCCATGCTGCATGGCTGAAAAGCAAAGCAACCCCAACTATCTGCAGAGTCAGGACTGAGTCTGTGCACGTCTTCTCTCTCCATCTGCAGTCTACATAGCATGCTGCCTGACAACCCGCCTCTCCTTTGTCTTTGTTTCTTTGTTCACTTCTTTTTTTTTAATTTAGTTGCAAAGTGAGACGACTGCAGGCGAAATCTAAAAAGTTTTTAAAAGAAATTAAGTACTGTATCTGCCAAACATGAACAAATGAAACACAGACAAAACTTCATGCATTTCAACCTCTTAGGTCTTCTCCAGGCAAGTTTATCTTGCCTGAAGAAGACCCAAGGGGTCAAAATGCGCAGTGTTTTGTCTTGCGATTTGTTTATTCATGTTTGGTGCATACGGTACTTAATTTTTTTTTTTCAACATTTTTTTTTATTTGTTTGTATTGTCTTTCTTAAGTTTACTTGATTCTCTTTAGTGTCAATTGATGACATTTAAACCCAAAAAAGCCTTTTTGTGAAGTTTTTTATTTATCTTGTGAGCATGTTGATGTGCTGGGGAGCCCATTGTTCCTGAGGCAGAGTGGCTCAGGAGGCGGCGTTGGGAGCAACTTCAGTCACTGAAGAGGAGAAAACTGGAAGACAGGATCACAGGGCAGGGGACGAGGCAAAAGAAAGAAGAGACACACTCTGTGGACTTCGTTTGAAGTTTATTTGAGTTTTGTTTTCAGTACTTTGATTGTTGATACAAGTTTTTCTAAACCTGTGCATGTATTTCCAACATTTATTTTGAACAACAACAAAAAAAAAAAACACACAGAAGGTGCTTATATTTTAGATTATGGTGAGATCTATATGTATATATATATATGATATGTATGTGAGTCTATGTAATGTTTGATAATAGTCTGACAGGATGACTGTGGTGTTAGCATGGACGGCTTGTCGTTTTCATCATTATTTCAAAATTAATCATCGTCTTTCAGCTGTTCAGTGTCTGTCCTGCTGTATGAAATGTTCTGATAATGATCTTTAAAAAGTTAAGGAAAAAATATTTATGACTCTAATGATGATATATTTACAAGCAAATATCATTGTATGGTTTGGGGGTATGTTCCACGGCTTTCTTTTTTTTTCTTTCTTTTTTTTTTTTTGTTGCCTTTGAGGTTTTGGCTTTACTGTCTTCATATTTTTCTGTAGCAAGTTGCAAAAAAGGCTTTTTTCTGGTTTTTCAAAAGTGTTTTTCTTTTGTTATTTTTGTGACTTTTTTTTGGGGGGGGGGGGGGGGGGGGGGGGGGGGGGGGGGGGGGGGGGGGGGGGGGGGGGGGGGGGGGGGGGGGGGGGGGGGGGGGGGGGGGGGGAGGAAAACTATTGGTGTAAAGTGATGCGGGGCATCATGTTTCAAAAAGTCAACTGTTTGGGTGAATGTTGATCGTGACTTGTCATGTTATGTTTATATCCTGGCCTGCTGACTAGGGAATTCTTTTCAAGAAGAATGAGCTGGAGGTTTGTGTGTGTGTGTGTGTGTGTGTGTGTGTGTGTGTGTGTGTGTTTGTGTGTGTGTGTGTGTGTGTGTGTGTGTGTGTGTGTGTGTGTGTGTGTGAGTGTGTGTGTGTTTTCCCTTGCTATGGTAATCAGGAATGTTATTTACATAGCATCATCTGATTTGCGTGTGAACGTTCCCAGTGACACACATGAAAGTCCACTCTTAGTGGTCAACAAACAGTATGCACAGGGACTGTTTTGTCCTGGAGAACGCACACAGTGAAACAGATGGAGAAGTTTCCTTGTCACGCTGCTGGCAGCATGAATCATCATTTGCTAGGCACAGCTGGCACTGACAGTGCAGTGCTTAAAATGACCTTGGCAAGATCACAAACACGCACCAGCTATTTGCATACATAAGATGACACACAGCTACTTGCATTCACACTTGAAAAGCACATGCACATTCCAGTATATGCACACACATGAACACATAACTGCACACACATGAACACATAACTGCACACACATGAACACATAACTGCACACACATGAACACATAACTGCACACACATGAACACATAACTGCGTGTGGGTATGCTTACTCCATGTACACATCAACACCCACCTGTCCCCTTGCATCCTTCACCCCCTCCCCACCCCCACCACATACTCTTTTATGTTTCTCACCATGCGCACAGAGAATCTGGAAGCATGGCCAGGTGTAAGAGGCGTGACTGTGATACAGTGTGGATTGTTGTCAGCCTCCTGTGACAGTGCTGTGTGCCGTACTGTGAACCACCAGGTAAGGACCGTCTGTTTCACAGAGAGCAGAACTGTGGTCTGGGTGCAGGGTAAATAATGACTTTTTTATGTCTGCATGTGGCTTTTTCTTGTTTGTTTGTTTGCCTTCTCCTGTGGAATCTGGATTTGATTTGTTGTTATGCAGTTTTGATTTGATATTGACTACTCTATCTCAAATACAGGTATGATGTCACGGGTCACAAGAAGTTTTCTTTTTAAAAGAAGTAAGATTGAAATGCAGTTTTAGTTTGATATTGATTGTTTTATCTCAAACACATGTTTGAGGTCACGGGTCCTGAGGATTTATCCCTCCCGCCCCAATCTTACCCCCCCCCCCCAAAAGTAAGATTGAAATACTATTTCAATTTCATATTGACTGTACTATCTGAAGTACATGTTTGAGGTCACATGTCATTGAATGTAAACAGAAATCCTAAGGTTGAATTTCAGCTTATTTGAGTGTACATGTTTGTGATGAAGAGAGACACCCAATCTGCAGAAAGAAGGCGGATGTAATGCCTCACCTAAGAGGCAGTTAATTATTTCCCTTGCTTTCTTATCTGCAAGTTTGCAAGCAAATGGACCTCAACGCCTCTGTCAGTACGTCCAGCAGCTGGATAAAGATGAAGATTGGCTCATATTTTTTCTTCTGTCGCTTCCACATATTCATTGCAAAGGCATTCCAAGAGTGACCGTCAGAAAGGTGACTGGCTTATGCCGAAATGTCTGTGGCTTAGTTTACTTCAGATTTATGACAGTGTTGCAGAGAAGAACTATAACAACAAACAGTGTTTGTACAGTGTGTATTCTGAAATGATGAAGGGTATCAGCATCTCTGTGTTCTGTGAAGGGTCATAGTTCAAGCTCAGTGTCCCTTCACAGAGGTTGAATCAACAGGGTAAAATGATTGTGTTCAGGCTGTCGTGGAAAGATGGACAGTGAAACTGATGAAGGACTATGAAGGTGAGAAGGGTGTGGGGTAGAGGTCTTTAATACAGTTACACACAAAGGTGAAAAGGGCTGTGGGGTAGAGTTTTGTAACACAGTTACACAAAGGTGAAAAGGGCTGTGGGGTAGAGTTTTGTAACACAGTTACACAAAGGTGAAAAGGGCTGTGGGGTAGAGGTCTGTAATACAGTTACACAAAGGTGAAAAGGGCTGTGGGGTAGAGTTTTGTAACGCAATGACACAAAGGTGTGAAAAGGGTGTGGGTAGAGTTCTGTAATGCGGTTACACAAAGGTGAAAAGGGTGTGGGGTAGAGCACTCTATGTTGTATTCAAATACTGCAGCTGAAAGTCATTGTGGACCAGTTAATTGTGAAGTCGATTATTCCTGGCCATTGTTCACAAAGTATTTTAAACTGCTAATGGAGAGATGCATTGAGCACTGTTTACTGCAGTCACGCATGTGAATAGATGAATGATTGATTACATCACTTTAAAAAGGTGTTGCTTTTGAGTTGTGGTTTTGTTTAGCTTGTAGCAGGTGTTGTGTTTGCCACAGTGGAAGAGGTAGACTTGATTTGTTATTTCATATTATCTTGATTCTTTGCTGTCTGAACTGTTCAGGTTTTGTTTGTCTTTATGGACTGAATTCATCCAATCTGAAATGTTGTAGAACTGTGAATATGCAATTTTTTTTCTATCTTTTTCTTCAGTACTTGTCTGTTGCTGACTCTTTTATAATGCATCATACATTTGCAGTAGATGTGTGTGTGTGTGTGTGTGTGTGTGTGTGTGTGTGTGTGTGTGTGTACAGCCTGTAAGGTGGATTTGATTAGAAACGACATGATTTCAAGCGTGTGTGTGTGTATGTCATTCAGTCAATGTTTTGCACACATAATTCTTCGTTATAAATGAATGTTTATTTTGAGATAGATTTAACCTTACAGTGAACATCAAATTTGAACAGCGACAAGCCAGTGCGTGTGGTGTGTTCAGATATTTCAAGTTATGTATGAGGCAAAGGCAGTGACAGGAGATACTTGTGCGTGTGTGTGTGTGTGTGTGTGTGTGTGTGTGTGTGTGAGTGTGTGTGTGTGTGTGTGTATCTGTGTATGTGTGTGTGTCTATGTGTCTGAGTGTGTGTGTGTGTGTATGTATACTGCTCTAATAAAGCATGTGTGCTGGATTGGACGGGAAGCAAGATGACAGCATGCATGTGTGTGCATCGCCTTTGATCAACAAGATCAGGCCATGACAAGGTACACATCCGTCCCTCTTTGGGACCGCAGGTTGGGAAAGAGCACTGCAGGCTATTGCTGTGTCCTCAGAACAGTTCTTTGTGTTGGGTTCTCTCTCTCTCTCTCTCTCTCTCTCTCTCTCTTTCCACCAGTCTCCTTTCCACTTCTGTTTTCATTTGCTAATTTTAAAAAAAAGCTTAACATAGCTTAACTATTTATTGTCAGTGAGTTTGGGTGCATTGAACATTTATTGACAGTGTTTGAAAAGACTGGCAGAATTTGTCTCCTATGTGGATTTTGTTTCTTACTTTATTTCAACACGTTTTTTTGTGTGTATTTTTTAATTGTTTATAGACAGATCTGTGGTATTATTTTGCAACATGCCTTTTACATTCAGTATAGAACATTATAGTTGTTTGTGATATAATATATACATTCACATGGCTGGTTCATGTACTTGCTTTGTTCACTGTGGATGTGGTAGATAATGTTAAGGTCTAGTCATGTTTACTGATGCTGGTGGGGAAGATGGGGGGGGGGGGGGGAGGGGGGGGCACAAGAGAACATTTTTTGGTGATAAAAAAACCACACAAATAAGTCAAACAAAATATATATATATATATATATATATATATATGTTTAGTTTCACACTTTTTTTTATATGCTGTATGCATCAACAGTGTATATTTTCATATTACTGAGTAGACTGACTGTATATATAACTGATCTATGAGGAATACATGGTTATGTTATACAGACAACATGTTCAGTGTAAATCATCTTTGATTCTTTAGAATCACTTCAAATAACTGTCTTCTGTGAGTGTGTGTGTGTGCGTGTGTGCGCGCGCGCGCGCGCGCGTGTGTGTGTGTGTGTGTGTGTGTGTGTGTGTGTGTTAGATTCATGTTATTTTGAGTTTCTCAAAATAATCCAAATTGTCTCAGCTCTGATGTATGTTTGCAAAGACAGTTCTTAATTAAGCTTTTTTTTTTTTAACTAGCAAACTCTTCATGCAGATCTGAACATGATTTTTATGCAAAGCAGTTTTGTTGCTGTGTTTTGTTTGTTTCCGCCCTAATTGTTCCATTCATTATTGTGATGAAAAGGACAAAAGAAAGAAACAAAGATTTAGTTGACATTATCAGGGGGAAGAAAGATGATTGCTCCATTCATTATTGTGATGAAAAGGGCGAAAAGAAAGAAACATGAAGATGGATCAACATTGTTGGGGGGGAGAAAGATGGAACGGTGCAGGGCACATTTCGAAAACAGCTGGCCTGTCAAAAACCATCCTATGGGGGGCATGGACGACGTAGAGATCGACAGAGGATGGAGGACAACAGTCGGGAAGGGACAGGGACAGGCCACTCTTGGAGGCCACGTAGAACTGCAGCAGACGATGACACACATGGTCTGTGAGGTGGTGTGTGACGTTGCAGTATCTCCTTCCTGGGCTTAGGTGATGGGACCAGGTGATGACACACGTGGTGTGTTGGGTGGTGTGTGTGACATTGCAGTATCTCCTTCCTGGGCTTAAGTTAGGTGATGGACCAGGTGATGACACACATGGTGTGTTGGGTGGTGTGTGACATTGCAGCATCCCCTTCCTGGAGTTAGGTGATGGACCAGGTGACGACACACATGGTGTGTAGGTGGTGTGTGTGTGACATTGCAGCTTCCCCTTCCTGGGGTGAGTTGATGGACCAGATGTGAGGGGAGAAACCTTCACCCCCTGTACTGTAGTTTTCTCTGATTATGGTCATGTTTTCATAGCAACTTCTTCCTTTTGGGGGAACGGGAGGGCAGAGGGGATGGCTTGCGATCCCATCAAAAGGACATGAGTTAACGCTGAGATTGGTTTGTTATGTTATGGTGTATGTGAGACTGGTTGGTGTTTATGAAATGGTTCATGGAATTAAGAGGTATGGATGCCTGTGATCTTTTCTTCGCTGGTCTGAAGTGTGTATTTCGATGAACAATGATCTTGCCAGTCTCCTCTATCTCCACCCTCGGATCTAAATTACTTGTTTATTTCATTTTTATATTGTTCCCACATGTCTGTCTCTGTATAGCTGATCATATCAGATCACCACAAACAATCAGCCAGCCTGGGGAATTCTAAGTGTACATGTACAATGGTGTCGTTAAAAGAACAAAACAAACAAACAAAGAAATATGATGAAAGTAACCAGTTGAATTTGAAAGTTGCACAATAACCAGTTGAATTTGAAACTTGCACAATGTATTAGGAAGAGGCAGATGCAGAATATGCACAATTACTAAATAGCTTGAGTGCTCCCTGTCAGAAATATATTTATCTTGGGGAAGGAAAACAGGGCACTTTTCCATCCTTACAAAGAAAAATTCTGCCTTTTCTTACGCAAAGAAAAATTCTGCCTTTTCTCACACAAAGAAGACAACAAAAAAAAATCCGACACTGTTCATTCATTTACACTGTCAACAGACTGTTGGCAGGCTTCAAGAGATTTAGTTTTGAATGAGATATTCCTGCACTGCACATCAAATGTTGGAAGCACCAGTGACGTTAATATGGAAAGGGTGAAGGTCACCTTGTCTTCATTTCTCTGGCTTGTGGCTAGCGTTGAGGTTTCAGGTAGTGAGTCTTCGGTGAGAATTCACCAATGATGAGCATGTGTGGACACAGGGATTGGAGAAATAATCAACAAGTGTTTCCATGGACCAGAAGTTACTTGATGTACTGAAGGCAGATGGTCTATTTCTGTGGGAAGGAGAGTTACTTGATGTACTGAAGGTAGATGGTCTATTTCTGTGGGAAGGAGAGTTACCTGATGTACTGAAGGCAGATGATCTATTTCTGTGGGAAGGAGAGTGACTTGATGTACTGAAGGTAGATGGTCTATTTCTGTGGGAAGGAGAGTGACTTGATGTACTGAAGGCAGATGGTCTATCTATTTCTGTAGGAAGGAGAGTTACTTGATGTACTGAGGCAGATGGTCTATCTATTTCTGTAGGAAGGAGAGTTACTTGATGTACTGAAGGCAGATGGTCTATCTATTTCTGTGGGAAGGAGAGTTACTTGATGTACTGAAGGCAGATGGTCTATCTATTTCTGTGGGAACGAGTGTCGCAGGACTTGTTCCCAGGTGCAAACTGGATTTCTTTGGAAATTCTGAGCCAGTAAATTCTTGTTTTCTGTCATTGTCTTTGCTTTGCGTTTTTTTTTTTTTTTTTTTTCCTCTTTTGTGTACTACTTTTCTGTGTTTGTAGTCCATTACTTTGTCATTTACAAAATCTTCACACATATTTGTCTCGTTGCAGTTTCTGATGTGCCAGTTTTTTTTTGTTGTACATGTAATATGGTGACCGAATAGTGCAAGGTTCCCAGTGGACACAAACTGTCCATTCCTGAGAATCTGTTTGTCCATGCAACTTTTTTTTTCAGGAAATGTTTTTTTTTATTATTATTAGATTCACTGTTTATGAACAATTTTCTTTTTTTTTTTTCAACAAGAGATTGAAAAATTGAATTGAAAACTCCAGCAGAATGGCCGATAACACCCTCTACATGACCATGTTTTCTCCACCCTGTGGGTTGGCAGTTAAACTACGATATTATGAAGTGATGTACATATTAATTAATGTGATGGCTACGTTCTCTGTGCATGGTGAAAGCCATGAGGGAGTGGGGTATGGTTTTCTGGGCTATGGTACCACTGGGACTTGTTCAGAGTACAGGCCAAGTCCGACATGTTTGTTTTACATCTGTCAGTGAGGGCCTCTTGTCACCCCTGTCCACTGGCTTGTTTTTGTTTGTCTCTCCACTGGCTTGTTTGTTTGTCTGTCTGTCTGTCCACTGCCTTGTTTGTTTGTCTGTCCTCTGACTTGTTTGTTTGTCTCTTCACTGGCTTGTTTGTTTGTCTGTCCATCTGTCCACTGACTTGTTTGTTTGTCTCTCCACTGGCTTGTTTGTTTGTCTGTCCGTCTGTCCACTGGCTGGCTTGTTTGTCAGTCTGTCTGTCCACTGCCTTGTTTGTTTGTCTGTCCTCTGACTTGTTTGTTTGTCTGTCCACTGACTTGTTTGTTTGTCTCTTCACTGGCTTGTTTGTTTGTCTGTCCATCTGTCCACTGACTTGTTTGTTTGTCTCTCCACTGGCTTGTTTTGTTGTCTGTCCATCTGTCCACTGGCTTGTTTTTGTTTGTCTGTCCACTGACTTGTTTGTTTGTCTGTCCTCTGACTTTTTTGTTTGTCTGTCCTCTGTCCACTGACTTGTTTGTTTGTCTGTCCGTCTGTCCACTGACTTGTTTGTTAGTCAATCTGTCAGCAGGATTATGCAAAAAAAATAAAATAAAATAAAAACGATTTTAATGAAACGTCGTGGAAGGATGATATATGGCCCCAGGATGAATCTCTTCTAATTTAGGTGTGGATGTGGATGAATTAGAGAGTACAGAATCTCTTCAGCTAATTAATCATTATAATGACTTGTCCACAGAACAGGGACACTGGAGGGTTACTGTTTTTGAATTCGTAAACGTCTGTCAAATGATAGTTGACATAGAACATCATCAGCCCTCCAGGTGATGTCAATTTTGGCTCTCTATCTTTCACACTTTTGTCAGAATGTGACACTTTTGCCTGTAGGACTCTGGCAGCACTAGGAACGCAGCGTGTGGTCAGTATGACTGGCCGCCCTAGCAACGCAGTGCGTGGTCAGTATGACTGGCCGCCCTAGCAACGCAGTGCATGGTCAGTATGACTGGCAGCCCTAGCAACGCAGTGCGTGGTCAGTATGACTGGCAGCCCTAGCAACGCAGTGCGTGGTCAGTATGACTGGCAGCCCTAGGAACACCGTGTGTGGCCAGTCTGGCTGGCAGTCCTGTGCGTGGCCAGCTGGGCTGTGAGGATAAGGACTAGATGGGGAAAGAAAAACCAAACCTGTTCTGCTCAGAAAATTCATGGGAAGTAATTGTTCAGTCCCCACCCATGATTACTTCCCCTGGGGGGAGATAGATTTTCCAGGATCTGTTTGGCATTGGCAGAGGTCTGCGCTGTCCTGTGTTCCTTTAGTTCCGCATTGTTCCCTTGCTGGTTGGAGCACACCTGCTGTTGTAACATCAACAGTGTTGCTGACATTGTTCCCTTGCTGGTTGGAGCACACCTGCTGTTGTAACATCAAGTGAGTTGCTTTCATTCCAGTTCACAAGATGAAAGTTGTTTCCCCGAAAGGAATGTGGATTCTTTTCAGGTTTCCTATGCATGGTATATGATTGCAGTCAGCCGTCTGAAAAACGAAATCTCCTGCCAGAGTCGTTTGAATATTTTCTGGTGTCCAATTTGTACAAACTGTTTGTTGGTACCTATTACCTGGTGTCTGTGATGTCGGTGCTTTGAAGATCCAAGTTGATAATACTCACAGGGACTGTGATCTGCTTGCTTTCACTTCTTCCAACACACACACACACACACACACATATATATATATATATGTTTGTTAGAAATGGAGCTAGGAAACTTTTTTACATGTATTTTTCTTCTGCCTTTTGGTGTAACAAGATGACGGGGTAGAGTGACATCTTTGGATGAGCTGGGTAGAAAAATAAACAATGACATGCTGTGAATTTGTTTAAGAGGTAGCAGTTTTTTTGGAGGTGTTTTTTTTTTTTTTTTTAAAAGGAAAACTCCTCCAAGTCATCATACCATGGGTGCTTAAGCCTTTTTCTCAACAGATAGAAATTGCCAGTGATGTTTTCCTCATTGGCAGGTATTTTCCTCCCAATGTTCCTCCAGGCCCTGAGCCCTTACTCACAGGTGTATTGTACCAGTCCTGAAAACCGTCCCAAACAAGATCAGAACAGGCAGCACTGAACATAAACAAAATGACATGCCAACCTGACATTGACTGGTCCTTGACAGTTGGTCAGTTTTATTTGAGGTAGACAGGCAAGGCAGGGCTTGTGTTGTGTCCACTGAATCACGCACGTTCCTGTGAAACATCATGTATCAGAGTGCACCTTTGTAGCCAAAGGAAGGCACAGAACTTCCTGATCCCTCACCAAGATCACGCATCTGCTTCATGCGCTAAAGTTCTTGGCAGTCACAGTACCACTAGCTCTGGGTCAGCGGTGGGTAAACATCTACCATGATGGAAATGTTTCAGCGCCATTTAATTTATGACTGAAGAGAAATTAACGACCACAACTCCTGGTTAAGGAAATCGCTGTGTATAACAATATTTGTGTTTTAAAAGAAGAAAAAGTCCATGAATTGTTCCCACTGTATCAGAATTTAAGTATGGGGAGAATTTTACTGGAATCTAACAAAGAGATTGAGAATATCTGTGATGTCAGCAGTATACACTATTAACAACATTGTACAACAATCATGAATCTGTGTGATGAACAATAGATTTTGTCCAAAAAGAATTGGCTGAATGCTTGTTCTTGTATGATCATTTGATTTGTTTATCTGTACATACATTGTTCTGCTCTTTCCTGGTGATGGTACAATTAACATTGATGAAGATCACATTTGGATGCGAATCCTCTGCCTGGCAAAGAGAGAATGTGAATGTGGCGTGAAGAACATGTATCAGTTAGATGTGTCCAAGTATGGGGTACAGGGGATGAAAACAAAGTGCAAGACATCCTCAGAAGAGAGTTTCTAACCATAAGCCCTTAAAAACAACATTGATCTTGTACGGTTTGATGGTGGAATTGATACTAAGAAATGGAAAGAAACCGAATCATGTTTTTTTTTTTTTGTTGTTGTTTGTTTTTTTGTTTACTATTATTTTCCTTTTTGTCTTTCTCATTTACATATATGATTACAAGGACTGTAAGTTTTCTGGTTATTAGTGGATTGTTTCTTTTTAACTCTGTATTTCACAAGAAAGGCTAGAAGGACTGTAAACCTTCTGGTGATTGGTGCTCATTTTGTGGGCCATTTCCATGTCCAAGAAAGTGATGTAGTTACCACATACTATTTAGATAGTATTTACAAACAAGTGCATGCAACAGGATTTTATTATCTTAAATCAGCAAGATGGTTGGACCACACTATAAAGTTTATGATGATACTGGTTTAAGTCCATTTGGATGTGTTTGGCTTTGGCTATATAGTTTTTGAAGTACTCACTGTTGGTCTTCTGTGAATTAATATGTTCCTTCTGTTCATTTTATATTTAAAAACAACTTTGTTGGTGATTTCTGTGTACTGATCTAGATGTCCTGGTCTGCTTTTTTTTTTTTTTTTTTTTTTTGAATTATAGCGAGACGAGTCATGACATTAAAAGACCACATCAGGATCACAGGTAAGTTTAATGAAGCAAAGAAGGGTTGAAACTGATTGTTTAGATAGGAATTCTCATCCACAAAAAGCCAAATAAATAAATAAAATGAAATATTTGTCATAACCGAGAGAAAGCAATCCAGGACAAAAGTTTGATACATGCTGTTAGTCATAAGAAACAGACACAGCCTCTCTTCAGAATTCTATTAGCTTTTAGAAAGGGGAGCGTTGTATATGATTGTTAAAAGAAAAATACTTGAATTTTTGCTTATGTTGGTTGATCTTTAAGTCAAGTACATAGATCATGATGCTAGATTAATGCTATTCATTGTGTACATAATGAATTACTGGGTAGTTTACGGTTCAGGCGTGTGGTACCATGACAGATCAGTCTTACTCTTTGTATAGAATATCATTCTGTATGTATGTGTAGAGTAGTGTTGCTTCTGCTGCCTGTGCATGTGATCATGTTGATGTTGAGCAACTGCTTTTGTACTTGCCATAGTGTGTCCAGCTGAATAAAGTACTTACGTGCCATCATGTCACGGAGCCAATGACTCTGTATGTGAGCCTGCCAACTGATGAACGGCCACTCATGCAAGTTCACGAGCGCATACATCATACAGGTTTGTGGTTAGATGTACAAAATCAGGCTTTGACCATTTTCCTCTGTTTTTGTGGAGGGTTAAAAAAAAAAAAAAAAAAAAAAAAAAAAAAAAAAAAAAAAAAAAAAAAGCAAATGTATCTGCCCCCACCATCCAACTGCACACCCTTCCCTGAAAGTCAGATCAGTAAAATAACACATCTGGTGACAACATATAATTGTAACCAAGCAACTAAAATGACCAATCAGACAAGATAAAATTGTGATCCCCAGGAAAAGTCAAATAACAAAAGTAACTCGTCCATCGACAAGAACAAAATTGTGATGTGTCCCATCAACACCTATCAGGAAAGCTGAATCGCTGCAATAACACATCTGACAACAACAGGTGAAATTGTGACCACCCAAAGTAAGTAAACTCACCAGAGTAATCCATCTGACAGGATAAAATTGGGATTCCCTCAGGAAAAGTAAAATGATAAAAGTAAGCGGACTGATGACAAAATAGAATTGCCCCCCACTCCCACCACCAGCCTATCTCTCTTCCAGGAAAGTCGAATCATGAAAAGAACCCACCTGACTAGAAGGTAGAATTGGGATCCTGAGAAAAGTAAACTCACTTGTTACATGTCTGATGACGAGGTAAAACTATGATCCCTCTGGGGTAAGTAATTTACCAAAGTTACTCATCTGATGATGAAGTAAAATGGTGAGTTCCCCCGGGGAAAATAACATCACTGAAGTAACCCATCTGATAAGGAGGTAAAATTGTGAAACCCCCCCCTCCTCCCCAGGGAAAGTCAAATCACAGTAAAGTAACCCCTTTGATGACTAAATGAAATTGTTACCCCCCAGGGAGAGTCAAATCACTACAGTAACTCCTTGGATGACAAAATGAAATTGTGATGCCCCAGGGAAAGTCAAATCACTAAAGTAATCCCTTTGATGACTAAATGAAATTGTGATGCCCCAGGGAAAGTCGACCCACTCAGGTAACCCATCTGATGGTGAGGTAAAATTGTGACCGGTAGCCAGCTACCTGACGAGTTCATTTCCTTTCATGGAACTGTTGAAAGCATTGGTGTCAGCAACAAAACAATTACAAGAAATCTTACAGTTACACTCCTTTTTAATGCTGGTGTGAGCTCGCATATTTCATCAGCAGAAGCAAAGTGTTTAGAAACGCAGCGTTCATCAACATCTGTTCAAAATTGCACACACACACTGGTGCATGCACGGATGTCACGAATCTCCCTCGTCTCTGTTCTTACCTACACTTGCTGTGGAAATGGTGAAGAACATTTAAGAACATTGATAATGGCTCACAGAAAAACATGCAGTTTTCCCACAAGTTCATCTGTAGAGATTTTGGTCACTCAAGTTTCACTGACCATGTTGTATGCATGTAGTACAACAGTCTCTTGGACAGACCCCGCTGCCAACATGACCTGGGACTGGTGACAATACTTGATCAGAATGAAACAAAATAGAAGATCTGACCCTCTAAAACCTGCTTAACTGACAATAATTTTTTGTTTCAACTTGAATGGATATGGTTTACCAGACAGTTGGCAAGATTTGCTCAAAGTCTGAACAGCCCTGACATGATAAGCTGTCAACAGAAAACGGGCACAAAATTCAACAACATAAATAAATATACCATCAAAAACAGTAAAACAGCAATACATAATTATATAAGTAAACAGTAATCTCACTTTATTTCAGTCTTATGAAATGTTTTACACAAGTTCTGAGAAAGAAAAAAAGACAATGTTTTCATTCCAAACAGACATATTTCATGCGTGATGTTACACAAATGAGCAACTTTGTGTCCCAGGAAATAAAATGAACGACACAGATTACATCAGCCACCTGTTCAAAGGTCAGTAACACATGTCTTTATCCACACCACACCATAAACTGGGGCTGCACTACACCAATGGGCATTGCTATCGATTCAGGATCTCCTCGCTGATCTAAGTTACTGTTCACTAGATACAATAATTGTGTCAACGCATAACTGGCATAAGACTATCTAAACTTTTTTTTACTTTAACAATGGGTTAAAATCCATTAGATTGTGGTTATGAGCTCTAATAGCCTACCTTTAACTTCAGATAGAACATTAAGCTAATTATCAGATAATAAAAGCTATCACCCACAAAGGCATATGATCTGTGTCATTAATATGGAAACTTTTTGTGATGAAATCTTATCTTTTGAGATCAGACAGATCCATTTGATGGTAATGATAATTAAGATTTGGATTTGTACGGGAAATAGTGTCAAGTAACATATACATTAAGCATTGTTTGAATGTCACAGTCATTCACTTGTGTGATGTATGAGTTGCATGCTAGCAGGTCACACTCCATATGTGTGTGTGAATGCTATGTTCATAACCTTAGGTGATACACAAGTTTATAATGCACACAAGACATTGTCGATGTCAGTCAGACTTACTCAATGCATTTTGTTCAGAATCTGTTGTTGCAAAACTTAACTTCTAAGTTCTTACTCAGCCTCTCTGTGTTGACCTTTGCACCTGTGCTGTAGCTTCACCTCTTACTGAGAATTGACAAAGGCAAAAAATGTTTCAGAAAAAAGGTCTCCGATGAGATGTCTCTAAATGGGAAATCTTTACACAGAATTTTCACACTATATTCAAACAATGAAACATACATCGCCTGGGCATGATCTACCTGATAAGTTTTATGCATACTTTACATGAACAAATATTTAGAATAAAACAACAAAAAGCAATGCAAAACAACGGATGAAACAGTACTTTCAAATTAACACATGACATTTTCATTCATGCAATAGAAATATGATTAAAGAGATTTTCATTTTGCCTTTATTCAAAACACTGTTGTAAAATCTTAAGAATGTATTACAAATTACCCTTCCACAAAACCCATAAGAAAAAACAAAGGTAAGGTAAGGTAATGTTGCTTATAGCTCAGCTGACTGTAAAGGGTGATGTAGGGGCTGTCACCATGTTAAAGAAAACAAAGGAGAGCAAATTGAAACAAAGAAACAGGAATAAAGCAGATACAAATTCAGCATGTTGACATCATGATGACATACTAAAAAAAAAAAAATGGACTAGTTGTCATCTCGTGTCATAATTTGGCCATTTTTGAAAATTCAAAAGACTGACACAAAACGACCACAGCCTACAAAATGATAACAAGTTACACATATCTAAAAGTTCATTAGGTTTATTTTTACAGTGTCCACACAGATTTCTCATGAGAAATAACTGAAGTTTTAATTTTTTTTTTCTTTTTAGGAGTATTGTCACTAAATTCTAAACAGGAAGAAAATATGAATGGAACATGCGATTCCTGCTTGAGCTCTCAATCAGCAGAATTTGACGGGTTTTTTTTCATTGAGGCAATGTTAGCATAGTCATTTAAACATGTTCAGTTTTTGGATCTGTCATCAATCACCAGTTTGCCTGCCTCTCAAAATGACCATTGTCTTCACTCCACCACAACTGTGGTGTGGACAAAGCATAGCCTGTGACCTGTCAGAGCCCGTCACCATCAGACAGAAAGCACAGCGGTGTTCCACCTAGGGTGAAGAGCGCAAATATATCATCAAATATCTGACTTATCAGAGCCCATCACCATCAGACAGAAAGCACAACGGTGTTCCACCAGCGCCTAGGGTGAAGAGCGCAAATCAGATATCACAAACCTATCTGACTATATCAGAGACCCATCAGCCCATCACCATCAGACAGAAAGCACAACGGTGTTCCACCTAGGGTGAAGAGCGCAAATATATCATCAAGTATCTGACTTATCAGAGCCCATCACCATCAGACAGAAAGCACAGCGGTGTTCCACCTAGGGTGAAGAGCGCAAATATATCATCAAGTATCTGACTTATCAGAGCCCATCACCATCAGACAGAAGCACAGCGGTATTCCACCTAGGGTGAAGAGCGCAAATATATCATCAAGTATCTGACTTATCAGAGCCCATCACCATCAGACAGAAAGCACAGCGGTATTCCACCTAGGGTGAAGAGCGCAAATATATCAAGTATCTGACTTATCAGAGCCCATCACCATCAGACAGAAAGCACAGCGGTGTTCCACCTAGGGTGAAGAGCGCAAATATATCATCAAGTATCTGACCTGTGTAGCTTTCCATGGAGTCATGCTTGAGTGTTCATTATTGAAAAAAAAATCAGCTTTAGTACATCACAGTGTGTGTGTGTGTGTGAGTGAGTAATGTAACACAGTGTGATTGTGAGTGATGTAACACAGTGTGTGTGTGTGTGTGTGAGTAATGTAACACAGTGTGTGTGTGTGTGTGTGTGTGTGTGTGTGTGTGTGTGTGAGTGATGTAACACAATATGTGTATGTGAGTGATGTAACACTGTGTGTGTGTGTGAGTGATGTAACACAGTGTGAGTGATGTAACACAGTGTGTGTGTATGTGTGTGTGTGTGTGAGTGATGCAACAAACAGACCTGTTTACCTTGAAGCTGCTATTGGTGTAGTGTAGCATATTTTCCTTAAAATGTGTGTACATTTCTTCCCCCTTTTTTTTTTTTTTTTTTTGTAAAAGCAGGGGGTTCCTGTTGTTCTGTCATCCAGACGCAAGTTCGTGTGCATGATGATGTGTGAGTTGTCACTCTTTGATTGATTGTGGGCTCAAACATAATGGTTATACACCACAAGTCCAGCTACTACTCAAGAACTTTGTCTCCAGATCCACCTCCGTCCCCCGACGTACTTTCTACAGTTCGTCGTGATCATTGTGTTTTCACCAAACATGTGTACAAAATACGACAAAATAGTATGGGTAAACAGGTCTGGACAAAGCTTTTCAATGTGGCTGTTAAGTTCAGTCATCTGTAAAACAAATGTCCTCTCATAAAAGGGCAATCAACTGATCTGAACTGAACTGACGTGAACTGAAGCTTAAGCTTGCCACAGAGTTATCCAGGAGTGATGAAGTTATCAGGACTCTTGGTGCAAAGCCAATATACCTCTGGAGGAGGAGGAAAAGCATTTTTGACAAGTGAGCGATGGAACGGTTCACGACGCCCATCTCTGCAGGAGAAGCAGTTTCCATGAAGGAGGTCGATTGTTCCTTCCTGAGGTGGCTGCTTCATCACAAATGTCAAACCACTGAACACTCACTACACTGGAGAAACTTGGAAAATGAGGTGAACATGACCCATTACTCTGGTAAGCAATGGAAAGTGTGATTCCCATTTCTACAAGTGGCGACTTGAAGATCTGTCTGGTCAGATTTTCTGGTACCATTAGTTTTGTTTTCAACCGATCTTGTAAAATCATGATCTTAAAATTTTCAGATCTCATGGTGCCTCTGAACAGTTTTCAGGAGTAAAAAAAAAACACTAACACAGGGGCAGACACACACACACACACACACACACACACACACCACACACACATGCACACAACTGACAAGCAAGCAACTTTCACCATTTCACGAGTAATGTAAACAGGACCTATCCCAGGTCTTCAGAATTACATAATATTCGTAATTGTCTTTTATCAACAAACACAACCCGAAGAAAAAAAAACACTTCAATTTCATATCCTTGATAATACATTGTTCAAAATAACATACGATCTAAAACAATGACATCCTTATCTAAATGAGATAAAATTACATCAACTATTTTTTCTGACATAGTTAAAAAGTTGATAGAAACAGACAATACTGTGAGAAAGTAGACCATCGAGTTCCAATAAATGCATTCTTCTCAGCTTCATTGTAGCTTGTGATAAAAAACCACTGTCTTATTGGGTGTGGTACGCATGTATTTCTTTCCGGATGCATTCTCAGTCCAGTCATTGTAGTGATTTTAGCTTTGTGTGCGTGCATGTATGCATGCATGTGTGTGTATGCGTATGTGTGTGATAGTGTGTGTGTGTGTGCCTGCGTGCTTGTGTGTGTGTGTGTGTGTGTGTGTGTGTGATAGTGTGTGTGCAGGTGTATTTGCACATACTTGGTGTGTGAATAAGTGCCTGCATGTGTTGTAGTATTCTTGAAGAGATTCACCAAAATAAAACAAACGAAAATTGACAACAAAACTTTAAAAAAAAAAAAAAAAGACAGACAGGAACTCTCTCACAGTAAAATTAATGCTAGAGAATCCTTTAACACAAAAACAGTAGCCAGTGCTGCATTGATATAGTGTGTAGATTTTTTTTCTTCTCCTGCCTTTACACTACCCCAAACATCAAGTACTCCCTAACTCAGTTCACTGCTACAGGAGGGAGTGGTAGTGAAGCGCTCCACCACACAGGATTCTCAACCCAAAGGTTTCAGGTTTGAGGCCAGGTACTTTGTGGTGGACAGAGGGAAGAGCTCGATTTCCCCCATCTCCCAGGTCCACATGTGGACTGAGCTACCCGTGCCTGGACTCCTTTCTGTCTACACACCATCAAGTTCATGTGTGGAGATCATCACCTCCTCTCTACAGTCTGCTAACGATTTACAGAAAGCAGTGTGAATTGATATGGATGACACAGACCTGGTATAGACGCAGAGAGAGGTCGCTCGCTGCCCATGTCCTTCACTGCGCCATGAGTTCTGAATGGAGGTATCCTGCGCACCATGGCCATCTCTGAACCATACAGTTCTTGAGGAATCCTGCGCACCATGTACTCACCTGTAAACCTCTCCCTCTGTGACACCTCCTGATTTCACCACCTGTTTTGTCAACCGCACCCTTGGCAGACTGTGAAGGGCAGACACACAACTCAAAGATCCTTCACGCATGCAGGACTCCCACTGACGACCTGCAGGCAGACATCCCTGAAGTTCTTTGAGGGGGGTCCGATGGAGAACCCTTACCTGCAAATCTTGTTTGTGAAGTGGTGCGATCTGAAGCCAATCTGAGAATTGAGTGGCGTTTCATAAAACTTTTCGGTCCAGCCACAATCAGGACCATTTGTTCACAAAGCTTTCAGTCGATCTCTTTCACTTTCGCCATGTCTTGCCAGGCATGACACTGGGATATGATATTAGCCTGCCTTTAAGACCGTCAACATGGCCATGGCTGCTCTTGCAAAGAACAAGAGATCTCTTGACAACAGTCATTTGCTAGCATGTTGAACATGTGACCAGGACTCCAAGAATGAGACTTGTCACTTTTATTTCTTTCATCCCTCCTTTCCTTTCCCTGAAAACAAAATCTCCCCTTCACCCCTCATGACTTTCCAGTTCAGCAGTTCCAGTTTTTGATGAAATCTATCTCTGAATTTACCAATAAGTGGGAACCGTGTCCATATTCTGTGAATCATAAACTTAAGAAAATAGCAACTCTCTCGCCAATCTTGACAGAAAGACCTACCACAACCTGGAGCTGTTGAAGTCTCTACGTTTTCATCATCAGCATAAAATCACATACACACACACACACACACACACACACACACACACACACACGCACTGAAGATCCCAAATCCATATCAGTGTTCAGTGGGCCATGGACACAGAATAAAATCGACTGGCATCACGACATGTGTAGAGGATATGGGCACCGCAAAGGATTCCTCGAAAGCCCACTGACATGCCATGGTCAGCAGTCAGTCACAGAACAAGCAGTCCTGTGGCCTCGGACCAGGACACTGCCTGTCAAAACACTTCAACACCAAGAACTGATCATGGCTACAGCTTTGTCCTGAAGGTACCGAGACCAACCAGACAAAACACACCTTAAGACCCCCAACATCACAAATAACACAAAAACGAACTTTCTTCTGCTGACAGCTGTGTGGGGCAGACATGTTCCGTGCATTTTATTTTGTATGTCGTTAAGCTCTGAGCTGCACAAGTGTAGCATTTGGACCTCTTAAGTGTAGCAATGCAAACTGACGTGCACCACTCATATACAACATAAAAAAAGTCAGTATTCCAAACTGAAATGTAACTTTGTATATGCAAAAAAATCACTCGATAACACTTTCAATTGCTCTTCATTTCCCACATAACATGGTGGCAGACTAACAAAGCGGAAATTTTGCTTCTAATGCTAGTTATCATGATTTTTTGACCTGACCTATGAAAACGGGGAAAAAAAATTAACAACAAACAAACAAACAAACAAACAAAAAAAAATCCCCCAAATGACCACCAATGACCCAAACCCATGATGCAGCAAAATCAAGATCAATGTCTGAGACTCTTCATCGGTCTTTTCGTCCTCTCCTCACTGAATACTGCCATCTTTACACAAAACTACTGTCCAAACATCTACACTGTTTTAATTCCGTTAAAACCATTGCTAAGTTTGTGAGTTTTTCTTTTTTTCTTCCTCTTCAATTTCAGTTTTTAGGTGCAGTATTTTGTCAACAGCAAAGCATCTCAACAAAATTGCAGCACACTGCTGCAAAAAATAGCACTTGGCAGCTCTGATGATGATGTGTTAAGACGATATTTTTTGCCGAAAGTTTGCCTTGTCTGTTTTGTATAGTGCATTAAACAAACATATATTTTCTATGCTATTTCATGTTTTCATGCATATTCTGCTTTATTTTTTCAGCAAGGTTGCTGTCTCTCAGGCTTCTTAGAAAGAGAACAGGTACTGCGTGACAAATAATCATGAATCATAAACTGAATGGCAACCGCCACAGGAAGAACTGTTATGAATGTGATGACCACACAAGCACCCCTACCAAACTGACAGGACTTAGGTCAAAGGGACAAGGAGGGAAGTGTCATCCACGTTATAGTGACCCTGCTCAGACCTTTAGCACCATGAGAATTCTGTTAGTGACTCAGCAGTAACATGGCTGCCACCAGAGAAGGAGGGGATGAAGACAGGGAGATCGTGGAAATGGAGAGAACTGTTACACTGAACAGAACAGGAAACCACCTTGTTTGTCGAAGTAAGTGCTGTAGGTGGGGAGAGAGAGAGAGAGAGAGAGAGAGAGAGAGAGAGAGAGAGTTGTGACCGTGTCTTGTGTACAAGCATGAATGCTTATGGTGGTTTATGTATCTTTTTTCATGTGTTAAGAGAGAGAGAGAGAGAGAGAGAGAGAGAGAGAGAGAGAGAGAGAGAGAGAGAGAGAGAGAGAGAGAGAGAGAGAGAATTTTGTGAATATGTCTTGTGTACAAGCATGAATGCACCTGTTGGATTACGTATCTTTTTTCATGTGTTGAGAGAGAGAGAGAGAGAGAGAGAGAGAGTGTGTGTGTGTGTGTGTGCGTGTGTGTGTGTGTGTGTGTGTGTGTTTGTGTGTGTGTTTGTGTTTGTGAGTGTGTGTGTGAGTGCATGCACATACAATGCAAACGCATATACCAATATTTAGTGGCGCCTCTTTCAAACTCTTTACACATAAGACCTAATTAATATCTCACCTTTTAAGGACAGATACCAGAATAACAAAATGATGTGACTTTTTGACAAAACAAAACAGGTCAAAAGACATGAATCCAGTGCAAAGTGTCTTCACTGCTTTAAGCTCAGGTTTTGATAGTTTACCTGCCAATCTCCTGAAAAAATTAATCAATCTCCCAACTCCGTATCCCTCCCCCACCCATCTCCCCCAATCCTGTAACGTTTGGTAAAACAGGATGTCCACAGAAAGCTGTTCACAGCCACTCCACACAGGTCACAGTTTAAAAAAAAAAAAAAAAGGGGGGGGGGGGGGGGGTATCTCCCCTGGAAATCATCCATGTTTGTTCTTCCTGAAGTCACACGAAATCGTAGCCCCCTATCCGGCGGGCCAGCCACAAGTCCTTAGGCATGATGGTCACTCGTTTGGCGTGGATGGCACACAGGTTGGAGTCTTCAAACATCCGCACCAGGAAAGTCTCTGCTGCCTGGGTCATAAAAACAAAGTATTAATTACTGGATGCCAATGAGACACAGGTTATCAGCAAATACAGGGTTTCACTGTTTCAACTTTGGTAAGATTTACAAAAAATTCCTCTGCTGTTTCAGGAAAATCAAACGGAACAGACTGATCAAAGCGACCATCCAAACCACCACACAACTGAAGCATACTGCAGTGAGAAACAACTTCATCTTATCAAGGGAGCTCACTCCAGGAAAGACTGCAGCTCAAGGCTCTTGGGGCGATCTGTTTTCGGTCTTTTTCATGTGTTCTGTCTCCGCTCCTGTGGCTCTCTTTAGCCTTATACCTTCACCACTCCCAAAGCTGCTGACCCTCTGGAACTGGAATTCAGGAAGAAGGGATGAAGGGGGGCGTGTGTGTGTGTGTGCATATGTGTGTGCCTCTGTGTATGTGTGTGTGTGTGTGTGTGTGTGTGTGTGTGTGTGGAGTGAAGAAGGGGCAGTTTGGATTTTGGCTGAAAGCATTTCTGATCTCCTTATGTTTCTGTTGACAAATCTGGGGGTTATAAAGAAATGCCTTTTTTTTTGTGCATATAATAATTGCCAACTGCACATGACATCGGTTAGTCTTTATTCTGCAAGACATCATCATTCCCATTAAAAAAAATGACACACGCCCCTCTTTCCCCAAACTACACATTTTTGCACAAAATTTAGAACTTCTGGATCTTTTTATGAAATTCAAAATTTTGGGACTAAATTCTGAGTGCAGAAAATTCCGGAACACAGGAAGAATTGTTGAAGATCAAGCATCAGCAAAAACTTCCTGTGTTCAAGGGCAGTTATCTGACAAACAGCTGACATAGCTGGCATCATTATGAAAACGCAGTTCTAGAACTGAAGCTGCACGTCAGAGACAGGGAGAGACAGAGAAATTGAGAGAGAAAAGGGGGGGGGGGGGAGGAGACAGAGAGAGAGAGAGAAAGAGGGGGGAGGAGAGAGAGAGAGAGAGAGAGAGAGAGAGAGAGAGAGAGAGAGAGAGAGAGAGAGAGAGAGAGAGAGGGAGTGAGAGAGGGAGGGGGAAGAGAGAGAGAGAGAGAAAGAGAGACACAGACAGACAGAGAGAAAGGTACAGAGAACTTAAGATGAATGTAATTATCACAGTTACACACGCAAAACTAAAAGACATGAAACACACACAGCCAGACAGAAAAAAAAAGAGGTTCAGAGAAAGATGCACTTCATTCCAACGGTCACACAAGCAAAACTAAGTGATATAAAAACAGACAGACACACATCCTGTGCACTCTCTTTTCCCTCTCCTGCACTGACACTCAGAGGAAAGAAGAAGAGCGTACCTCTTGCAAAGCCATAATGGCAGTGGCCTGCCAACGCAGCTCTGTCTGTCTGGGGAACAGGCTGATGGCAATCTCTCGCACCTGCACACACAGAGACAGAGGGCGCCACAACACGGCTGACTGACAGGCTTTGAGCTTTACATTAATGAAAGGTTTCCACGACCATAATGTTCAAAAGTAGCAGGCAAATACATACACACATATGTATACATGTATGAATGAATGTATGAATGTCTGTCAGGTCTGTTTTATACACACACACATAGACAGATACAGGTATATCTAGTTGCAAAGTGAGACGACTGCAGGTGGAAATCTAAACAAATCTTAAGTAAATGTTAGCGAACCGCCAAGAGAAACGTGGACAAATGAATCACAAGACAAAGCACGCATTTCGACCTCTTAGGTCTTCTTCAGGCAAGACACAAACAAACAGGACAACGAAAATGAACGAGTTTGTCACTTAAATAGATATAGGTATAACATATACATGTATGTACGATATCACTGGGGAAAAAACACACAAAAAAATAGCACAAAACAACAGCAACGAAACAAGAACTGCACTCGATGGAAGACAGTCCACAAATTTGTACAATTTCTCAGCTAAAAAAAAAAAGTCAAACTAGCATCCGAGGCTGATTAAAACCAGTCACATGCTCAAAGTATCCTCGGCCTGACTTTTGAATTGCTATCAATTTTGCTCATCTTCTTGCCATGCCAGAAGAATGTCACATGTGGATTTTACTCCACTTTTGTCAGACAAAAGTTGGGACAGTTTCTTTTTTTTTTCTTCTTTCCTTCTGGAAGCACAAATCAAGTTAAAGTTGAGTAGAAAATAGTTTAACTAGTTCAAATATTTTCTTTAGATGGAGATTTGATACCTGACCAGATACAGGCACAGATGAATTCACACAAACACCTGCAGCTAACATACACCTGCAGAGTACATGTGAACAGCTTCAGATGCCATCATCACCAAGCACTGTATCTGACTCCTGAGTGTTGAATTACACAACACATGGGTTAGGTGTTCTATCCATGTGCTCATGCCACTTTTCCCAGCCACGCCTGGGGAGTCTTTCGCAGTAACACTTTTGAAAATGATGATAATGACTCAGCATTCTTCAACCATTTGAATAAGGCAAATGCCTGCTGTTTCAGACTGTTCAAATCCAGTAGGATGAGTGGGAGGATTGGGGGAGGAGGGGGGATAGTCTAATAAATGAATAAACTGCAGTCCAGTGAGTCGATTGACAGCAATTACTCCAGCAAAATACAGTTCTCCAGCAAAATCAATTCTGATAAACCAAGAACTGAGAAAGAGACATCACAGAATTTCTATATTCACACACACACACACACACACACACACACACACACACACACACACACACACACAGAGACTCTCCACACACACACACACACACAAACACACTCTCACACACACACACGTACACACAGACTCACCACACACACACACAGACTCACCACCCTGGAGAAGGGCAACTTTCGCAGAAGCAGGTTAGAAGACGCCTGGTACTTTCGTATCTCCATCAGGGCTCTCATGCCAGGGCGGTAGCGTCGTCTTCTTTTGCCATCCCTCGAAGTGTTCTGCTGGTCTCGTGAAGTCGCTGCACGGCCCGTCCCACGGTGACCTGATGGACAGAGCCAGCAATCAACTATTAGAGAATCACAGCCTTTCAGTAGAGCCCTTCCCAATAAAAACTCCTTTCCCTTATAGATTAATCTTTAAAAAAAAACAAAAAACCCCCCCACATGTTGATACATTAACTTGCTCTCAGTGACATACTTGGCTGGCTAGAAGCTGCTACTTTTCCCTAAACTTTGTGGCTTCTACAACGGCAGCAGCCAATTTATGGATTTTCAGATTCTGTTCTGAACTTGCCATAGTGATCCTCTCCTGATCTGCAGTTAACTAATCTTACACACTTAAAACCAATGTTTGCACAAATCAAATTTGACCACTTTTAGCAGAAAGAATGAGTCATACTTGATGCATGAGCTACACATGCATGCTAATTAACAAACCACTAGAATGGATTAAAGATTTCATAACTTTCTTTTCTATTGTCAGATTGAGATATTATCTGCTCATTTACTTGCTTAATTTTCCTCTGTGTGTGTGTGTGTGTGTGTGTGTGTGTGTGTGTGTGTGTGTGTGTGTGTGTGTGTGTTGTGTGTTCTTCCAGATGGTTTTTTTTTTTTTTTTCTTTCTTCAAATCTTGCCATTTTTTTTTCCTCACAAACAACTGTTTTACGTTCGAGTGAAACGGAATTCCAGACGTTCGCATAAATGCGTGTTAGTATTCAGACGCCGAATACCAGTATGAACTTTACCGTCTTGATTAGTTTTTTTTTTTTCTTCTTTTTTTTTTTTCTTTTTTTTTTTTTTAGATAATAATCGACGAACATCTTTGAGTCACGACTGAGTACTGGAAAGAAACCAGTTCATCACTTTCCCCCTGAAAACTAAAAGGCATCAGAGGACTTGCACTAGTAGTAGTAGCAGTGAGTTACAAACAACAGTTGATGGCAGCGAGTAACTAAAGCCCGAATAGCCGATGCCTATGCCGATTCAAATTTCAGCAATGATCGACAGGACATATGACTGTCGTCTGACACATTTGTGAATACTCACCTGAAATCTGCTTTCTACGGCTGGCGCCTGATGGACGTACCATCTTGAAAAACTTTTCTAAAATCATCAGCTGTGGATAACAAATTCAAATTCGCGTCCCAGTTGCCATTTTCTTTCGTAAGAGTACTTTCCCTTTAGTCTACATGAACCGGTGATAAGCTGTCACGCCTTCCTGCTGAAAAAATTCCCCGGTCAGTTTGGATGCAGGAGTCATGTTGACATCTCATGATCTACTGAAAAACTTGAAGTGTTTGTAGCTATTCAACTTAGAGCAACATGGGCTTAATCCTGTTTTCAGCGGCGTAAACCTCAAGTGTGCATTTTCCCGTTGATGCTGTTCCGAGAAACGTAATGCACCTACGGACATTGGACTTCGTGGGCATTGGAACATCACGGATCGGTCTATATATTGAATAGTCCGCGCTGTGATATGATAGGTGTTATAGAAACTACAGTAAGGTTAACAGCTCGTCTGACCAGATTTTTTGTATAAAGTCAACAACCATCCAGTCTGGTAAAACAAGCAAAAACAAAACAAAGCAAAAAAAACAATTTTTAAAAGACCCCCCCCCCCCCCCCCAACAACAAACAACGACGAAACAAACAAAACAAACAAACAAACAAACAAAACAAAAAAAAAAAAAAATCATACCAATGAAATAAGTGCTGGCCATCAAGCCAGAGACTTAGACTTTTATGTATCTATGAAAGCCAAATTGCCGCATTTTTATCATTAAAGGGTGAAACCTTGGTAATCAGTTGTGGTGAACAGCATCTCCCTCGCTCTTCACTCTGAAATTACAGGGACATGTGTTCTTTAGGACATGTGTACTTTGGGACATGTGTACTTCAGTACCATCTTACCTGACAGGGGCATGTCGCATTTTACTCTGAAATCATACAGACATGTGTTCTTTAGCACATGTGTACTTTAGGACGTGTGTACATTAGTGCCATCTTTACTGACTGGGCATATCCCCCTACACTGAAATCACAGTGACATGTATACTTTAGGACATGTGTACTTTAGGACATGTGTACTTTGGTACCACCTTTGCTGACTGGCATGTCGTACTTCACTCTGTAAACATAGGTACATCTGTACTTAAGGACATGTGTACCTTGGTACCACCTTAAACCGCCAGGCATGTCGCACTTCACTCTGTAATCATAGGTACATCTGCACTTTAGGACACGTGTATTTTGGTACTACCTTTTCTGACTGGGCTCTTTGCTAAATTTCTGATCAAAGTGAACACACTCCAAACCGAATAAACAAGTAATTAAGCCGAGGCAAGGAATAAACAAGTAATTAAGCTGAGGCAAGGAATAACAAGTAATTAAGATGAGGCAAGGAGAGCGAGAATACTCTGATCAACGCACCACGTAAATGAACTCTCTCTCTCTCTCTCTCTCTCTCTCTCTCTCTCTCTCTCCTCTCTCTCTCTCTCTCTCTCTCTCTCTCACACACACACACACACACACACACACACACACACACACACACACACACACACACACACACACACTGACTGATCCTTCCTTCCCGATGCTCAGTGGTCTGAATTCCACTCTGTGTTGGTAGAAGAGGTGCTGAAAATCTTGAAGAAAGTCACTGTTAAAACATGTGAACTTGACCCTCTTCCCTCATCCCTTCTTACCTGCTGTCTTGACGATCTCCTCCCATACTTTACATCTATTATCAATGACTCTTTGCAACCAGGTTGTTTTCCCACTCTGTTCAAATCTGCAGTTGTCAGACCTCTCCTGAAGAAGCAAAACTTAGTTCCTGAAAATCTCGAGAACCTACAGACCTGTCTCTGATCTCCCATTTCTTTCCAAACTGATTGAAAAAGTTGTTCTCGCCCAGCTGTCTGAACATCTCTCTGTAAACAATCTCTTGTACTCAAACCAGTCAGCCTACCGTCTGGTCATATCACTGAGACAGCGCTTCTGAAGACAGCTCTTCACAGCTCTTGATGGAAACAAAGTTTTTTCTTCTCTCTCTCCTAGATATATCTGCTGCCTTTGTTACAATAGACCACTTCTCCTCTCTAGATTCAACACTTCTTTAGGTCTTTCTGGTTTTGTCCTTTCCTGGTTCTCTTCACATCTCTTTGATCGCACGCAAACTGTTCCAGTGAATGGTATTAAGTCCTCCAGCAAGAGCACTTCAGTTTGGTGTCCCTCAGGGACCTGTCCTGGGACCGGTTTGGTTTGTGCTATACACCCAGCCTCTCTCGGCCATTATTAGCCAACACTCTCTCCTTCACCATAGCTTTTCAGATGACAACCAGCTGTATATCTCTGCCCATCTCAGTCAGCTTCATGGAATATTCTCCTCTTCTCAAGCATGCATTTCCGATGTTAAATCATGGATGCACAATTACAAACTACAACTTAACGCAGACAAAACTGAAATAATCCTCATTGCTTCTAAACACACCATCAGAACTCATTTCTCCCCTTGTTCTATAAATGTTGATGAAAACGAGATAAATCTATCAGTGTCTGTTCGTAACTTCGGCGTTACACTCGACCAAACTCTCTCTTTCAAACAAAATTTATCTAATGTGTGCAAGTCCTGCTACCTTGAACTTCGTAGAATCAGCGCAGTTCGCCGCTTTCCTCACTCAAAATGCCCTGAAGACTCTAATCTGTGCTTTTGTTCTGTCTCGGCCCGACTATTGTAACTCCCTCCTTGCCGGTTGTCCCCTTAAGGCTCATCTTTAAACTTCAAAAGGTTCAGAACAATGCCGCCCGTCTGATCTCCTGCTCCTCTAGATCTGATCACATATCACCAATTCTGTCATCCTACACTGGCTCCCAATTAAGTCTCGCATTGACTTTAAAGTTTTACTCCTGATTTTCAAATCTCTGAATAATCTGGCTCCCTCCAACCTCTCTGACCTCCTCCAGCTCTATGTTTCGTCTCGCAACTTACGCTCATCCACCGATTCTCGTCTGCTTCGGCTTCCCTCCGCTCGCCTGAAAACTTCTGGCCAACGATCTTCTCTTACCTGGCACCTGCTCTTTGGAATAGTCTGCCTTCTTCTCTGCGTAACACGGACTCTTGAAGACTTTTAAAAACCTCCCTAAAGACACATCTTTTCCCCCGGACTGATTAACAATATCCACTTACCTCTGTGCGCGAGTCTGCTTATTTTGACGCGCTCGTGTGTCTTTCTGCATGTGTGTGGGTTTTGTTTTTCGTGTGTGTGTGTGTGCGTGTGTGTGTGTGTGTGTGTGTGTGTAGCTGACTTTTTAACCCTTCAGAACAACTACAGAATATGGAGTTTGGTAGGGGAGTGACACATCCTTTGTGGTAGGAGGGGGCAGGCAGAGGGAATTATTTACCATGTCTGTCTGTCTTGTGTTATCACTCATGGGGACAGTGGTACGACAGAAAGTCTTTTCATCGTTCATGATTATTGTTGCCAGACCCATCTTTGTTATTTACTTGCATTGTCTTTGGTTGGTTCATAGTTGATTTGACTGATAATCAATCTTCCAAGAAGGGCCGAGGTCACAAAGTTGATCTTTAATATTGATAACTGGTTTCTGTGCCCACCCACCCCCTCCCCCTCCCCTCTCCTTTACATACAAAAACGTCATCTGCGCCTGCTGTAGTCTAAAAAAAAAAAAAAAGTGCCCGTGTTTTTTTTGTTTGTTTTCGTTTGTTTTTTTTTTCCCCCAAGCTGTACATATATTTCTGTCTTGAACGGGCCCTGTATGGAGGACAAGGCTTTAGTAACTTGAACACAGGAACTTAGCTCAGCTGGCGATGTACAGTGTGTGCGATATTACTTTTGTGCCATCTGTTTGCATGGAAATAGTTCTTCACTCAAATACCTTCACTGTGATTTTCTTTGGTCTCCCTGTATCGTTCTTTTCTGCCAATCCTTTTTACATTATCATCGCATTTATTTTGTTCCTCCTTCCATTTTTTAATTCTTTACACAGATTAATCATCGATCGATTCGTTCGTTCGTTTAACTGATGTTTGTGTGCAAAAACACAAATTTTAAAAAAAAAGAAAAAAAAAAGCAAGAAACAATTGATGGCAGACTCTTTTCAACTTTGTTTCTGTTTTGTTTTGTGTTTTTAACATTGTTGTTTCTGTTTTGTTTTGTATTTTAACATTGTGGTTTCTGTTTTGTTTTGTATTTTAACATTGTTGTTTCTGTTTTGTTTTGTATTTTAATATTGTTGTTTCTGTTTTGTTCTGCATTTTAACATGGTTGTTTCTGTTTGTTTTGTATTTAAAATGGTTGTTTCTGTTTTTGTTTTGTATTTTAACATTGTTGTTTTCTGTTTTGTTTTGTATTTTAACATGGTTCTTGCTGTTTTGTTTTGTGTTTTAACATTGTTGTTTCTGTTTTGTTTTGTATTTAAACATGATTGTTTTTCTGTTTTGTTTTGTATTTTAACATTGTTGTTTCTCTGTTTTGTTTTGCATTTTAACATTGTTGTTTCTGTTTTGTTTTGTAATTTAACATGGTTCTTGCTGTTTTGTTTTGCATTTTAACATTGTTGTTTCTGTTTTGTTTTGCGCGCGCGCGTGTGTGTGTGTGTGTGTGTGTGTGTGTGTGTGTGTGTGTGTGTGTGTGTGTGTGTGTGTGTGTGTGTGTGTGTGTGTGTGTGTGTGTGTGTGTGTGTGTGTGTGCGTGTGTGTTGGATCATCCCGATATTACTCTCTCAAGTTCATAGCTATATATTCAGTAAGTCCTTTACAACCCCTTCATTACGATTAGATAACAACATAGGAAGACTTGAACTACCTGGTAGTATGACACAGAATCTAACGCACTGCAGCCTTTCAATTTGTCAGGGTAAACAGTGCAATGATACAGAAAGTGTTCTTCAGTTTCACATTGGCTCAGCCAAACAATATCAAAGACATTTTTCTGTCCGAGTCTTCTAGACATTTGACACCTGTTTAAAATGACCAGATTTGGGGGTTGTAACAAGAGCATTTCATAAGCTTGTCTATATGCTCTTGACAAGGAGAGTCTGACTAACTTTAACCAATATTTAATGCATTTTACAGTCGTTGTAATACGTAGAGAATATCTCCCGGTTTCTCCAGACATCCGCTTGTTAAATGTATGCAGGGGAATATTCAGAATTGTTTTTGATAGCAAACATAATAATAAACATTTCAATTTGGTTACCATCATGTTCTAGTTCCCATGCGTATGTCAGAATGGGTTTGATTTGCTTGTCAAATACCTCCCAAAAACAAATACATATCTATCGTGTTGAGTTTTCTTAATAACTCGAGTATTTTTGTCACCCCCCCTTTTTTTTTTTTTGTTTTATTACAATCATCTGACAAATCATTGCTAATGCCGACCTTCTTTGTAAAGCCCATCCCTAAATATGTGTAAGTGTTAATTGCCCCTTACTTCTTCATTTCGATGGAACTATATTTATCTAGCACTCATGTAACGAAACAACATTTCTATAAAACATTAATGTTTTTTTTTTTCTCCTCAGATTGACTGTTAACTACAATCGATCTGCTCCACTCGGTAGGCTATCAATATGATTCTGTAGACTATCAATATGATTTTGTAGACTATCAATATGATTCTGTAGACTGTTAATTTGATTCTGTAGACTATCAATATGATTCTGTAGACTATCAATGTGATTCTGTAGACTATCACTTTGATTCTCTAGACTATCAATTTGATTCTGTAGACTATCAATTTGGTTCTGTAGACTATCAATTTGATTCTGTACACTGTTAATTTGATTCTGTAGACTATCAGTTTTGATTCTGTAGACTATCAATTTGATTCTGTAGACTATCAATTTGATTCTGTAGACTATCAATTTGATTCTGTGGACTATCAATATGATTCTGTGGACTATCAATATGATTCTGTAGACTATCAATTTGATTCTGGAGTGTCGTAACAGAGTCAAATAATAAAATGACGTCATGGGCATAAAAAGAAGGAAGATTTCAATAATGAACTGAATTCCCTGCTTTCCATTATTGGATAAATCAACAACCAATTCATTGATGAAAAAGAAGAATACGAGGGGGCTAAGCAGAGAGAGAGAGAGAGAGAGAGAGAGAGAGAGAGAGAGAGAGAGAGAGAGAGAGAGAGAGAGAGAGAGAGAGAGAGAGAGAGAGTGAGAGAGAGAGAGAGAGAGAGAGAGAGAGAGAGAGCATGCGATTGCGCGCGCGCGCGCATATGTGTGTGTGTGTGTGTGTGTGTGTGTGTGTGTGTGTGTGTGTGTGTGTGTGTGTGTGTGTGTGTAGGTGTGTAGGTGTATGCGTGTGTGTGCATGTGTGTGTGTGTGTGGAAGGGGGGGGGGGGGGAGTTTTGATGTATATTTAAATACATATACTAACAATTTATAATGTCTTTTTTGTAATGTCTTATGTACTTGTGAAATGATGTGGAGCAGAAGAAAAATTTCCGATGGACAATAAGTTTGATTGAATGAATGAATGAATTGGATGAATACTCTACACAGGACCTTTAGAAATACAAAATGTGATATGAATACAGTATTCAAATGATATGATGCGTTAATAACTCCAATCGATGTACGGAGCAGAAGTATGGTTTCTCCCACCAAACCAAACAAACTGACTCCTTTGAATTAAAAAGTTATTTGATGACTGCCTGACAAGTAAATTTGCACACGAAAAAAAACAAATCAAATTTTGTAAACAAATTCTTGTCGTTAACTAAAAACTGAATGGTGCTTCCCCCGTGTTGGGAGAATTAGGCAGATTTCCAGTAAGTTTGAATATTATATGTCAAACGTTATCCTATTGGCTGCACATTCTCAATTTGTCAGGAAATTCTCTTGCCCACAGAATGTGTAAATACTTGCATTATCAAGAGAACAAAAATGATGCTTAGTTGACATTTGTTAAAGATATATTGATGGATATAAATATGAGCCATGCTTGGACAGAGACTAAAAGTTGTAATATCTGAAAAGTTAGAAAATAAATATATTCGATATTGGAAAGACAAGAAAAACTCACTCATCAAACACAACAATTTTACAACACTATTGCAAAAAGAGTTTTGTAACAGAAAACTATTTACTAACTGTTACGGAGCCAAGATACAGACAAGCCTAAACAAAACTTCGGATAAGCGCCCATGACTTAAGTAGAAAAAAAGGACGGTGTCTGCATGTATTTAGAGAACAATGACTTTGCAATCGTTGTAGATTACTAGAAGACGAAGTTCATTTTCTTGACCAGTGTGAAAGGTTTTTATGCCAACAGGAATATTTTAATGAAAGGCATAAAATGTCTTAATATTTATGCTTCAAACAATGTTCTAAACCAGTTAATGACTATGGACAATGCTCAGTCATTATTAGGGAAATTTGTGAAGGATTGTTTTGTTCTTCCGTGATAACCATATTGTGTCTCTTAAACCCTGAGGTTTCATGACCATAAAATATATTCTATTCTATTCCGTTCTATTCTATCCAGCTGTAGAGCTGGTATATAGTCAGTGTGATTATTGGTTAACCCAGCTGTTGGGCTGGTATATAGTCAGTGTGATTATTGGTTAGCCCAGCTGTAGAGCTGGTATATAGACAGTGTGATTATTGTTTAAACCCAACCTAGGCAGGTGTACAGTCAGCGTGAAGATCATTTTTTTCACCCATTCATAGGGCTGGTGTATAGTCAGTGTGAAGATTATTGTTTAACCCCAGCCATAGAGCTGGTGTATAGTCAGTGTGAAGATTAGTGTTTAACCCATTCATAGGGCTGGTGTATAGTCAGTGTGAAGATTATCGTTTAACCCAGCCATAGAGCTGGTGTATGGTTAGTGTGAAGATTAGTGTTTAACCCAGCCATAGGGCTGGTGTATAGTCAGTGTGAAGATTAGTGTTTAACCCAGCCGTAGGGCTGGTGTATAGTCAGTGTGAAGATTAGTGTTTAAACCCCAGCCGTAGGGCTGGTGTATTGTCAGCGTGTTTATGTCAGTCTCTGCCAGAGGGGGTGGATCAAGTTGTGCAGTGGTCACTGTATGATGGCAGTAGTCCAGTGTTGAGCTAGTGGACTGATGTTTGTCAGTATGGGCTGACCTTGTCCAGCAGGGAGGGGCAGGCCAACAGGTCAGTGTGGCGGGCCTGTGATCCTGTGGAGATTCTCTGGACATTCCTGGACTGACCACATGGTTCAAGGGCAGTGTTTGTCTGGCAGCTGTTTGTTCAGGTTCCTTGTGTGCTGGCACTGTTTGTTCAGGTTCCTTGTGTGCTGGCACTGTTTGTTCAGGTTCCTTGTGTGCTGGCACTGTTTGTCCCGTGTTTTGTCTGATCAGTGTGTCCTTTTGTCATTTCTTGTGTCAAGTGCTTGTTTTTGTGGTCAAACTGTGTGTGCGTGGGTGTGTGAAGCCAATATTGAATGCAGATTAAGTTTGACCTACCTTTTAGAAGTGTGCATTGAGTTGATGGGTCTTATTTATTTATTCGCGCAAGGTGGAAGTGTATGTGTAAGGGGGCGACTTATATATAAACAGGGAGTTTTCCTGAGAGGGGTGTAAATCAAAATTTTGTCAGCACCCCGTAACAAATTAACTATGGATGTGATGTTTATGATTTGATAGTAACGATGGGAAATACTGTGCTGCTAAGCCTCTGATGATAATGCTAATAGCTATGCTATGGCGGATTAGGTTAGGTGCCACCAGTGTTGTGCAGCATATTGTAGTGGGGGAGAGTGTGGTAGTGGCGATAGCAATATAGGGTGACACACACAACCATTGAGTGTGTTGTGCAGCATATTGTAGTGGGGGAGAGTGTGGTGGTAGTGATAGCAATATAGGATGACATACACAACCATTGAGTGTTGTGCAGCATATTGTAGTGGGGGAGAGTGTGGTGGTAGTGATAGCAATATAGGATGACACACACAACCATTGAGTGTTGTGCAGCATATTGTAGTGGGGAGAGTGTGGGTGGTAGTGATAGCAATATAGGATGACACACACAACCATTGAGTGTTGTGCAGCATATTGTAGTGGGGGGGAGAGTGTGGTTGGTAGTGATAGCAATATAGGATGACACACACACAACCATTGAGTGTTGTGCAGCATATTGTAGTGGGGGAGAGTGTGGTGGTAGTGATAGCAATATAGGATGACACACACAACCATTGAGTGTTTGTGCAGCATATTGTAGTGGGGGAGAGTGTGGTGGTAGTGATAGCAATATAGGATGACACACACAACCATTGAGTGTTGTGCAGCATATTGTAGTGGGGGAGAGTGTGGTGGTAGTGATAGCAATATAGGATGACACACACAACCATTGAGTGTTGTGCAGCATATTGTAGTGGGGGAGAGTGTGGTGGTGGTAGTGATAGCAATATAGGATGACACACACACAAACATTGAGTGTTGTGCAGCATATTGTAGTGGGGGAGAGTGTGGTGGTAGTGAAAGCAATACAGGGTGACACACACGCAACCATTGAGTGTTGTGCAGCATATTGTAGTGGGGGAGAGTGTGGTAGTGGTGATAGCAATATAAGATGACACACACAACCATTGAGTGTTGTGCAGCATATTGTAGTGGGGGAGAGTGTGGTAGTGGTGACAGCAATATAGGGTGACACACACAACCCTTTGTCTTGGAACAATCTCACATAAGAGGTGCTGTTTTCAGAGAGCACCAAATCCCCCTTGTTTCCCTGTGATGCTGTCATGTGAAGGGACCGAGCTAGAGTGCCCATGGTGGTGTGAAAGGCCTGCTACCAGAGACGGACCCTACGGCTTGCAGCGTCTGCAACTCAGACTTCCCTTGTCGCAGTCTGGCGGCGCCTCAGTTGCTGATCCAGTCCTGTACCGGGGTGGTGCCCCCTGCAGGCCTTCGTCGCACCCAAATACCTGTTGACCTGTTCGCACGCGGCAAGGGTGCCTGAAGTCCCGTTGACCCCTGACGGTGCCTGGGTGAGGCTGCACCAATCCAGCCACTTACCCAGGTGCTCTGTGAATCGTCCGGTGTCCAGTGAGGTACCGGGTGTTCGACAGCTGCCCTGGTTGTACCAGGGTGGGGCGGTGAAGAGCACCAGCCACCGACCCTGTGCATGAGGTGTGAGGAGGGGAGATCGATGAGCTGAGTCTTGGTGCAGTCAGTGTTAAGTATTTGGCACAGGTGTGGTGCCCCTTCAGGGGTCGTGGTGGTCCAGCGATGGGCAGTGGGGCAGCACAACCGGGAATTTCGTCGTCGTCCTCACCTTTGTTTTTAAGTCTTTTCATTGCAAATAAATCCTCCCGTTTCGAGATTGGAAGATCAAATTAGAGCGTCTCAGAGTTCTTTCAGAATCACTGTCATCACTATCGATATCAGTAAAGTTTTCTTATGTATTATTCTTTTTTTCCAGTGTTATACTTGAATTTGTTCCCCGCAGATTGCGCCTGGCACCCAGTAGTCTTTCTTTGTCAATGTAGAATATGCAGCATCCGATGATGGGGGAGTCTAGCGTCCTGTTTAAGCGATGGAGTCTGTCAAAATGAATGTGTCTTGACAGCTTGAACTGCTCAGTAATGAGATCCCGAACTAGCTCCTCACAGCCCTGGTTTCATTGTCCTTCTTGGGATACCATGCATTATATGTTTCTTTTAGACCGACCTTCTAAGTCATCGGCCTTAACCTCTAATTGTACAACGTTATCAGCCCAACCAGTCACTACGTTCCTTCAGCTTTTCAGTCTCACGCGTTAATTCACACACTTCATGTCTTAAAACAAACATCCATCCAACCGAAGGTCAGAACACGTCTATTTCAACTCTGTCATATCCTCTTTCATCGCATTGAAATCACTCGTCAGTCCACAAACTTCCTGTTGAAATTTTGCATGTATGACATGACATCTTTCACGGTTGGCTCAGGACGAGTGCGACCAGGAGAGGTGCAGCGTGTGGCTGATGTCTCACTTGCATTCTTCAGCCTCGTTGGCCTCAAACTCTCCGCCTTATTCGCCCTCACGTTAGAAGCAGGTCCATGACTCAGTTCAACATCACCATTTTCTTTTGCAGTAAAAGTTTGGGAGGCGAACAAAGAGAGGAGCAAAGCTTCTGTGACACCATCCTGCCACTTCAGAACGTCCGACAGTACAGCGCAGCCTTTTTGAGGACACGAAAGTACGTGAATCAGATAAAAACAGACACAAACCTCCAATACACTGGCCGAAACACTCACAGGTATAGCCAGCATGTTGTGGGTAAGAGAGTTATTTGTGATTGCTGTCACTATGGAAATGAAAAAAATCATTTGCGCACGCTCTCACCATGGAAATAACGAAGAAAATCATTTGTGTTTGCTGTCGCCATGGATTTGGAAGATTTTTTGCTGAAGGGCTTGAACACGTGAACATGAATTCAGTCCCTTCAGCCTTTTGGAGCATGGCGTTTTAACAAACAAACCATGCAGCAGCAGCCCTAACCTTTCAATGTGTGGGGTCATAACATCAAACCGTTCTTTGTGGACACGATGATTTTTGTGCGTGTTAAATACACAAAATACAGGTCCAAAAGTAACATATCTTAAATAAATGTCAGCGAACCGCCCAGAGAAACGCGGACAAACGAGTCACAAGACAAAACACAACGCGTTTTCGACCTCTTAGGTCTTCTTCAGTGAGACACAAACGAATAAAATAACGAAAATTCACGTAGCTTTGATCCCTTCAGATCGCTTCAGAGTTCAGCTCAGAAGCGATCAAAGCAAGTGAATTTTCGTTATATTTGTTTCGTACATCTGTTTTCTCAGTGGGGAGTTTTAGGATTAACAGCATCTAAGTTTTATGAGTCCGAACGACATACATACCAAAAGAAAATATACATAAGTTTATCTTTGAAATGAATTTTGTTTGTATGGATTCCCACCATCTATCAAACCATTTGTAATAATCTTTTGTAATTATTCTTGAATATTCCTACATAATACATGCTTCTTTAGATACTGGCATGACAAAATCAAGGACAATAAACGCGCGCGCGCGCGCGCGCCGCGCACACACCCACACACACAGCACACACACACACACACACACACACCCACACGACACACACACACACACACACACGACACACACACGCACCCGCACGAAAGCACGCACGCACGCACGACACGCACGCACACACACACACCACAGAGGCATGAACGCCCATGCACGCACGCACGCGCGCCTCATGCACGCACGTGCACATACCCCACGCACCGCACACCACACCACACACACACACACACCATCACACATCACACACACACACACACACACCACACACCACACCACACACACACCACACACACACACATACACCACCACACACACACACACCACACACACACACACACACACTACAACACACCACCACACACACAGACACACACAACAGCCAGCGCGCGCGCGCTCGCGCGCGGGCGTGCGCATATTCTCACATATTTTTTGCAGATATACGCACAAACCAACAGTCATATATGGAGCGTTTTTTCATGTATGTTGTCAATATGTAAAAAAAAAAAGCATCCAAAAATCCTGATCTGATTGTGACAGCATGCGCAATGACTCCATAACAATGTTACAACAATGAACTTTGGGGGGACAAACACTGCCTCTGTGGGATCTGGTGCGATGCTATGCATGGGTGGACACGACGTGAATATTTTTTTTTCTCACTGCATGGGTTGGTTAGGGCTGTCGCTCTCATTATGAAGAGGGATCACCAACTTTCAACCCCTTCTAAATCTCCCCCTCCATCCCACTTGCAGCAGTGCAACCTCACACACAGTTGTTTCCCCTTATCATTCTTGGCAGATACAACACACATGAAGGTAAAGCAGCACTCATCAATTTCTTGGCGGAAAAATTATCAGCAGGTGAATCTCTCACTTCCTTCTGTTCACGAAATGGAGGGGGCACCGTCTCCCTCGCCACTGACGCAAACTCACATTCTCATCACTTTCAAAAAAACCCCTTAGGAACCTATGGGAGCGCAGACACCCACACACACACACACACACACACACCACACACACACAGCACACACACACACACACACACACACACACACACTCCACACATGACTTGAAACTAAAGAAAGTGAAACCATGAAGAAGACATCGTTGTGACACAGACAGTGTGAACACTACTTGACAGTCACAAGGCTCTGTCAACCAAGCAGAACATACATTGCTTGTTGACTGGAGGAGCGACAGACAGAAGATAAGGGATTGTTTGATTATCAAAATGTATGCAGAGCATAAGCAGTCTTAAGCAGGTTAAGAACTCGCAATCAACTATTATATTGGGTAATTTATTATAGCGCCTATCCTCGGTCCACACAGACCAAGCTCTAAGCGCTTTTTACAATAAACACACTACCTCACTCACTCAACGGGCTGCCTCGGCTACCCAGGTACCCAGCCGGGCCGAAGAGCAGCCTACACCGGCGCTCTTCAATTCAGTCGTTTCCCGTACCATTCAAATAGTCACTCATCACTCATTCTCATTTATTCCTCCAGTAGTTTCTCACATAGGATGCATGCGATCTTTATACGTGTACGTGTCCCATTTCCATTTCCCCGGTACACGATGGCACACGATAACAGTAAGTGATAATTTTTGTGGCTTGGTAAGAAATACCACCAGCGGGCTATCTTCAATCTACATCAATTTTGCCAGGGCAGCGGGGAAAACCCCCCTGCTCTTTTTTCGATTTTCAATTGCCGTGGGTTCTTTAACGTGAGCAAGGGGCCAGGAAGGCACACAGGTCCGACTCGCTTATAGTCCCCCCCCCGATGGACCTGACGTTTCAGTTCGATTTGTCATTCAAACTGGGAAAGAAAGGGCGAGAAAGGCAGGCTCGAACCCACCGCACCTTCTCACACACCTTGGATTGGCAGGCGAACGTCTTAACCACACTGGCACCTTTCTTCCTACTAACAAACGATTTTTTTTTATAGTCAACTCCTAACTACCAACGAAAAGACTCTTTCTCTCTCTCTCCTCATCTCTCTCCTACTGGCCTCTCTCTTCAAAACTCTCTCTCCCTCTCCGCCCTCTCCCTCTCTCATCTCTCGCTCTCTCTCCTCTCTCCCCTCTCTCTCTCTCTCTCTCCTCTCTCTCATCTCTCTCCTCTCTCTCTCTCTGTGTCTCGCTCTCTCTCAGAATAAATTATAAACTGGTACTAAGATAATATAGGTCATAATTCCTGTGTCATCAAACAACAGACATAAAGCTTGAATGGCTTCAGTGTTGAATATTGCCAAGATGCTTAGGAACAAAATCACTTTGAAAGAAATTTGAGTTCTTAATAATTGTATATGTAGGGTTTGTTGTTTATTTTATTTTAAAAGAAATTTTGGGTTCTTAATAATTGTAAATGTAGTTTTTGTTGACAAGATATAGACAGTATTGACCCATCATATTTTGGAAGTGTACTTATGCTCAGTGTTTCTGAGACATGTTCACGAATTAATACCAGTGCAATGTACCATTGCCCCCAACACATGTTCTTCTACGATTTGACGCTACATTCACTGTTGATTTCTTTTTTCCTTTACCTTTATCCTTTTGGAAACAAAATGTAGTTTTACGTCTTAGTAGAACGCCATGAGCGTGTGTGCACCCTGTGTGAACACAGCACGGGCTTCCAAAGGGGGTGCAGGATTGCTCCCAGCTGGTTAGTCCGGCAGTTGACGACAGTACCTCTCTGGGTGCCACTCCAGTTTTTCGGGTGCATCATTTCTGTTCTTTCCTTTTGGAAGAACATGTTTATATACACATAATCTGGCATGCATCCCCTCCCACATGAAGCAGGATTTTGTTTTAAAACCGAAATTTTAATACGAGATCGAACAGTACAACGCATATTTAAACATGAATCATAACGATCTCCATACGAAATGGTTGATGTATGAATCATTGGCAAACCCCTTTTTTAGTGGTTTAATCAGGATTTTTCCTGATCAGGGGGACCATCGCTGATACTCGTTTTTTATTTATTTTTATTTTTTTAAATTTTTGAACGATGTTAAGCGACATGTGGAATGATAGACAACGAACTGTGGATTTCACGTCTCAGATGTGTGTGTGTGTGTGTGTGTGTGTGTGTGTGTGTGTGTGTGTGTGTGTGTGTGTGTGTGTGTGTGTATTCGTACTGCTTCACTTGCATGGCACAAAACCGACATGCTGATTGGCTGTTGAATTAATTTCTGTCATGATCCCTTCAAAAGGCATCATCACTCCATGTTGGCCAACAGCAAACTACTGCTCTGTGTGAACCACTTCAGCCTAGTGCCCACGCTCTGGCACCATGTCAACCTAGTGCCAACGCTCTGTGTGAACCATGAGCCTAGTGGCTGTTGAATTAATTTCTTTAATGATCCCTTCATACGCATCATCAATCCATGTTGGCCAACAGCAACTAACGCTCTGTGTGAACCATGTCAACCCAGTGCCCACGCTCTGTGTGAACCATGTCAAACCAGTGCCACGCTCTGTGTGAACCATGTCAACCCAGTGCCAGTGCCCACGCTCTGTGTGAACCATGTCAACCCAGTGCCCACGCCCAAGCTCTGTGTGAACCATGTCAACCCAGTGCCCACGCTCTGTGTGACCATGTCAACCCAGTGCCCACGGTCTGTGTGAACCATGTCAACCCAGTGCCCACGCTCTGTGTGAACCATGTCAACCCAGTGCCCACGCTCTGTGTGAACCATGTCAACCCAGTGCCCACGCTCTGTGTGAACCATGTCACCCACGCTCTGTGTGAACCATGCCCAGTGCTCTGTGTGAACCATGTCAACCCAGTGCCCACGCTCTGTGTGAACCATGTCAACCCAGTGCCCACGCTCTGTGTGTGAACCATGTCAACCCAGTGCCCACGCTCTGTGTGAACCATGTCAACCCAGTGCCCACGCTCTGTGTGAACCATGTCAACCCAGTGCCCACGGTTATTAAATGACAACGGTGAGCTGATCACGGGCACACAGCGTTCTTCTGATGACGTCATCAGTTCAGTGCCCTACTGACAGTCCCAAGACCAGTAAGGATCAAATGTGCGATGAAACGATAATCAGAATAATTAGAACCAGAGACAGACACTAAAATGTCAATAGATAGATAGCCAGCCAGCCAGCCAGCCATCCAGCCAGCCAGCCAGCCAGCCAGACTGCAGACAGACAGGTCAGTTAGCTACAAATGTCTGTACCACCACAGCCCACACCTCTTCACTCACCCATAAATCTGTGCACCTCCAGCTGAGTCCAGCCTCCCAGTTAGGTGTCAGTGTTATCATAGCCCACACCTCTTCACTCATATATCTGAACACCTCCAGCTGAGTCCAGTTGTCATGTCAGTGTTATCATATAGCCCAACACCTTCTTCACTCATATATCTGAACACCTCCAGCTGAGTCCAGTTTGTCATGTCAGTGTTATCATAGCCCACAACCTCTTCACTCATATATCTGAACACCTCCAGCTGAGTCCCAGTTGTCATGTCAGTGTTATCATAGCCCCCACACCTCTTCACTCATATATCTGAACACCTCCAGCTGAGTCCAGTTGTCAGTCAGTGTTATCATAGCCCACAACCTCTTCACTCATAGTCCATCTGAACACCTCCAGCTGAGTCCAGTTGTCATGTCAGTGTTTATCATAGCCCCACACCCTCTTCACTCATATATCTGAACACCTCCAGCTGAGTCCAGTTTGTCATGTCAGTGTTATCAGAGCCCCACCTCTTCACTCATATATCTGAACACCTCCAGCTGAGTCCAGTTGTCATGTCAGTGGTTATCCTAGCCCACACCTCTTCACTCATATATCTGAACACCTCCAGCTGAGTCCAGGGTGTCATGTCAGTGTTATCATAGCCCACACCTCTTCACTCATGTAATCTGAACACCTCCAGCTGAGGTCCAGTTTGTCATGTCAGTGTTATCATAGCCCACACCTCTTCACTCATATATCTGAACACCTCCAGCTGAGTCCAGTTGTCATGTCAGTGTTATCATAGCCCCACCTCTTCACTCATATATCTGAACACCTCTCAGCTGAGTCCAGTTGTCATGTCAGTGTTATCATAGCCCACACACCTCTTCACTCATCTATCTGAAACACCTCCAGCTGAGTCCAGGTGTCATGTCAGTGTTATCATAGTTATCATAGCCCACCACCTCTTCACTCATATATCTGAACACCTCCAGCTGAGTCCAGTTGTCATGTCAGTGGTATCATAGCCCCCCTACCTCTTCACTCATATATCTGAACACCTCCAGCTGAGTCCAGTTGTCATGTCAGTGTTATCATAGCCCCACAACCTCTTCACTCATATATCTGAACACCTCCAGCTGAGTCCAGTTGTCATGTCAGTGTTATCATAAGCCCACACCTCTTCACTCATATATCTGAACACCTCCAGCTGAGTCCAGTTGTCATGTCAGTGTTATCATAGCCCACACCTCTTCACTCATATATCTGAACACCTCCAGCTGAGTCCAGTTGTCATGTCAGTGGTATCATAGCCCCACACCTCTTCACTCATATATCTGAACACCTCCAGCTGAGTCCAGTTGTCATGTCAGTGGTATCATCAAGCCCCACACCTCTTCACTCATATATCTTGAACACCTCCAGCTGAGTCCAGTTTGGTCATGTCAAGTGGTATCGTAGCCCACACCTCTTCACTCATAATATCTGAACCACCTCCAGCTGAGTCCAGTTGTCATGTCAGTTCTGAAAACACGTCCTTTCTCCCTTCAAAAGGAAAGAAAACAAAGCAGTTAACAACTACCGCCCCCGGCCCCGCCCCCCCTCCAAAAAAAAAAAAAAAAAACAAACAGACGCAAGTAAAACAACAACACAACAACAACAAACCCCAAACAAATACACAATTGTCAAGACAAGGATTCATGCTTGTGCGATAGAAACCGAAACCCACTCCTTTAAACTCGACCCAGTGAAAGTACAAGAACAGGCAGTGATAACGACGCCCTTGTGCCGTCATCTCTCATGCGCCTCAATCGCATGACTAATTTTAGACGAAGAGTTTTTAACCACTTTCAATACTTTTTCAAGCGCCTTAAGTCTCGCTGAATAGTCGGCGATTGGAACTTAGCTTGCCACCTGTTTTGTGGTCAGCGCCTGTACTCTCTCGCGGAATATTTCTGGTTTGACCGCACACTTGTGATTTTTTTTTTCCAGCGCATGCCTACATTTTCTTTGATGGGACCTATTCACTTGGGCAACCCGCAAAAATTAGAAAAACTGAAAGAATTTAGAACGCATCTTCAGGTGGACCGTCTTCCCATACTTGGAGTATCAAACTAACAAGCAATAGCATGCGCTGACGAATAAAGAAGAGAAGATAAAGCACAGTGAAAATGCAGACAATTTACCTTACCGAGCTTCTATTTGTTCACAATCGTTTTTGGCCGCAAAATCCCGAGAGACCAAAACCAAACCCTGGGCTTTAAAATGCCCACTGGTCTGCAACGCATCAGTTGCAAGACCGAGACTGTGTCCTGCTGGAAAGTGCATTGACGCTCCACCAGTTATAGATGGTGTCACGTATTAGAGAGAGTGTTGAATGAATAGAGCTTGCTAGAGAAAGGTTATCCTGAACGGAAACCAGACTGTGACCTGACCATTTGTCAAAGTGGCTTTCCCTCTTTAGTCCGTGTGGAGAGAGAGAAGAGAGAGAGAGAGAGAGAAGAGAGAGAAGAGGAGGAGAGAGAGAGGAGAGAGAGAGGAGAGAGAGAGAAGTGCGG
>JADBJO010006580.1:0-7500 GCA_016801955.1 Conus betulinus
CTAGTGCGAAGGAGTATGGGTACTGGTTTGTGATGAGTGTGGATACTGGTTGTGACGGATGTTTCCTTGTGGGTACTGGGTTATGACTGGAGTGTGGTGCACCTAGCGATTGTGATGGAGTGTGGATACTGTTGTTACAGGTTGTGAGTTTGCAGTGTGGGCACTGGTTGTGATGGAGTGTGGGTACGGAGGGTTGTGATGGGAGTGGGTACTTGGGTATTGTGATGGAGGTTGTACATGGATGGAGCTGTGTGGGCACTGGTTGTCATGGAGTGTGGGCACTGGTTGTGATGGAGTGTGGGTACTAAGTTGTCATGGAGGGTGTGGCACTGGTTGTGATGGAGTGTGGGCACTGGTTGTGAATGGAGTGTGGGCACTGGTTGTGATGGAGTGTGGGCACTGGTTGTGATGGAGTGTGGGTACTGGTTGTGAGGAGTGTGGGGCACTGGTGTGTGAGGGGTGTGTGGGTTACTGGTTGTGATGAGTGCTTAATGGTTTGCTGGTGTAGTGGTTGTGATGGTTTGATTGGGGTGTGGGTACTGGTTGCTATGGAGTGTGGGTACTGGTTGTGATGGAATGTGGGTTTGGTGTTTTGGAGTGTGGGTGATGGTTGTGATGGGTGGTTACTGGTTGTGAAGGGTGACTGGTGTAATTGTGGGTACTGGTCGTGATGGAGTGTGGGTGCTGGTTGTGAAGGAGTGTAGGTACTGGTTGTGAAGGAGTGTGGGTACTGGTTGTGATGGAGTGTGGTGCTGGTTGTGATGGAGTGTGGGGTACTGGTTTAGTGGATGTGTGCGTACTGGTTGTGATGGAGTGTGCGTACTGATTGTGATGGAGTGTGGGTGCAGCGTGGGTGGTGGTTGTGATAGGGTGTAGGTACTTGCTTTGACAAAGTATGGGCCTGGTTGTGACTTAGAAGTGTGGTGTGGGCGTTGGTTGTATGGTTGAGGCAGTCTAATTCAAACAGACTTCTAACTCGTGTTAGCGTTAACACCCTTAAAGCTGGATGCGAAAAATTTCATGAGGGCAGAGCCACAAAGAATGGCTTTCCTGTAAAGTTGTCTAGGGTCTTTTACACACACCACACACACACACACACACACACACACACACAGAGAGAGCTAATCAGCTTTTTCATTCCTGCTCCACACCGCATTTCAGACAGGAATTAAATCCAGCCACATGAAAACCGAATAGCCATTACATGCACATTGTTCCAGAAAGCTCCCGGTAGGCACACCCAACTATTTGAGAGTAATTCCAATATAGTGATTCGACGCGTATCAGAGCAAGACTATCAGAGGCTGTTTCCCCATGGGCAATGCTCAGTTGTTGTTGTTGTTGTTGCTGTTGTTGTTGTTGTTTGTTGTATCCTGGCTAAAGACTCCAGGGGATCATCCGAACAGCCGAAGTACCTTGAACACTATGACGTTATTGTGTGACATCAAGAATGCATCAGCTGGGGATGGAGAATATTACGTGGTGTGACCGTTTTTTGATTACCCATACCTTCCGCCACGTGGGCAGCTCCATCACTCCGACTTCGGGGGATTTTGGAGACTGATTAATGTTACGCCGTCAAGGAGGGCATGTCACAACGAAAGACAAACGATGATTGTGTGTGTGTGTGTGGTGTGGGTGTGTGTGTGTTGTGTGTGTGTGGTTTGTGTGTGTGTGCTGTTTGCTAGTGCGTGCGTGCGTGCGTGTGCGTGTGTGTGTGTGTGTGTGTGTGTGTGTGTGTGTGTGTGTTGTGTGTGTGTGTGTGTGTGTGTTTACTGTTACAACGTATTTACCTGTCTTGTGATAGGAAATCTTTAGTCGTTATGTTGTTTTGCTTTTTGGTGACTACGTACGAAACTGCCAGGTTCTTTGTTGTAATCTTAATGACAACAGAATGCAGAATTTACACACACACCGTCTAGAGTGGCGATTAGAGTGGGTTGATAGCTGTCCCATCTATTCTATCTATTTGCCTATAGATATGACCTACCTCTATGCAGCTGTTTCTTTTATGTCACAAAGACGTGTGTTTTTCTATCTGCTTGTTCATGTATTCATGAATTGTTTATTGTTTATAAAATTCATTCATTTCGTTTGTCAGATATTAGTAAGATGTCAGTTAGATAGCAGTTGGTAGATTAGTTAGGTAGATATAGATGTCAGTTAATTTAGTGTGTTAGTTAGATATTTGTTTGTTAGGTATTAATTACTTGGTTAATTCTATCGGTTATTCAGTTAGGTATTAGTTAGGATATTAGTTAATCCTTAGTTAACAGTAGCTAGTTAGTTCGATTGTTCATTCATTAGGTTAGATATTGATTAGTTAGTTGTCAGTTAGTTTGCTACGTTAGTTAGATATTAGTACACTAGATCGGTCGCAAGTTCCGTTAATGAGTTAGATATTAAATTAGTTAGTTAGATGTTAATCAGTTTTTGGCTAAGTGAGTAAGATATTACGTACACTAGTAACTTCGATTCGTTTCGTTCGTTTACTTAGCTTAAAGTATTTGTACATTTGAGGGCATGTACAAAAGCTGGGTTAGTGGGCACAGACTTCATCTTCAGAGCCGTTGTAATGGCACCAACAAAAGATGTCTAGCGAGCGTCCCAGCTAGTTCTATGATTGGCAAATGTGTGGTGCGTGCTGTGCGGTGTGCAGTTGCGTGGCGTGTGTGCGTGGCGTGCAGTGCGTGCGGTGGTGTGTGTGTGTTGTGTGTGTGATGTGTTGTGTGTGTGGGTGTAGGGTGAATTTCAATGTCAACAAAGAGATCAAACGGGCCCAGTCTTTGGCCTGGTGATTATATGCGTGCGGGCGTGCGTCGCGTGCGTGCGTGCGTGAGGCTGCTGTACGTGTGTGTGTGTGTGTGTGTGCGCCGCTGCCGCGTGCGCACGCGTGGCGCGCGTGCGCGACTGCGATGCGCGCGCGCGCGTGTTGTGGTGTGTGGTGTTGTGTGTGTGCGCGCGTGCACGCAAATCAATGTCTCATATTCCCTGTACCCTTCCAGCGCCCCTTCGTTTCAGGCCAGCTCAGACATCCACAGCCACAACCAGAGGCTAGGTATTATGTTCTGTCAGGCCCAGCAGGGTGGTCCGTCCTCTCATCTCGGTGTGAAAAAGGGTGGGTGACAGCTCAGAAAACAGCGCCTGGAGGTAGGACTTGGCCGCAAGCAGAATCAGTGCAAGTAAGTGTGTTTAATTAAAAGTAGTCCCCGTCTCTGGGTTGTGGTGTTGCTGTTTGACACCTCCTCCGATGTTCGTGCGGCAGTTTTTTTTTTTTCTTTTACTTTTTTTTTCTTTGCTTCTTTTTTTCTTTCTCTCTTTTTTTTGTTGTTGCGGAGAGTTCGGTCCTCAAATCATTCATATTTCCGATTACTTCTTTCGCCGACGGGAGGGAGGGAGGGAGGGACCTTGGCGGAGGAGAGCGAGGAGAGAGGGAGGGGGAGGCGGACGGGACGAGGGAGAGGGGGGAGGGACAAGGAGGAGGAGGGAAGAGAGACAGAGAGGGGGATCAGAGAGAGATGAGAGAGAGAGATGGGAGAGAGGAGGCGAGAGAGAGAGAGGAGACGAGGACGAGAAGAGAGGAGAGAGGAGAGATGCGGAAAGGATGAGATCAATGTTACTCCAACTTCACTGCCCCCTCCTCCCATTATTACCGACCCCCGGTCGCCCCCCCCCCCGGAGCCCGCTCCTTTTGGCGAGGAGGAGAGGGAGGAGAGAGAGAGAGAGGAGTGAGAGGGATGAGGGAGGGAGGCGAGAGGATAGACGAGGGGGAGAGATGCGGAAACAAAAAAAAAGGAGAGAGAGAGGGGGGGCGAGGAGAGAGAGAGAGAGCGGAGATGCGGAAAAAAAAAAAATAGAGGAGGAAAAGAGAAGGATCGAGACGAAACAGAGAGAAGATGCGGGAAAAAAAAACAAAAAAAGAACTCGATCAATGTTACTCATTACCTTCACTCTCACCCCTACCTCCTCTCCCCTCTACCTTTCCCCAACCCCCACCTCTCCCGCCCCCACCAATCCCCCCACCAATCTCCAGTCCCCCGTTCCCGTCCCCCCACTCCCGATCGTCCTCAAGACGTTCCCAAGCCTCGTTCCTATGTATATAGGCCTGTTTTGGGTTGTCGGCTCTTCCCCGTGTCACGCCTGTTCCCACGGTTTAAGTAGCTTGTTAGGTGGGTAAGATCTTTTAAATCTTCACCCCCAGACCCCCCCTCACTTCCCTCCCTCCCCTCCCCCACCCTCCACATTTCTTTCTTTATTACTGCTCCCTTTGTTTCTCCCTCCCTCCCTTTTTCGTTAGTCAATCCGGATTGTTCCTCTTCGTCTCTTCTTCTTCTTTTTTCTTTACTCTCCTCCTCCTTCTCCTTTGAAATCCATTTATTTGGGAAATAGGTTGGTCGCGGAACGAAACAGACTGGTAAATATGCTTTGGCATGAAATTGGAAAGTAGAGGGGGGGAAGACAGAAGACGTGTGGTGTGGGTGGTAGGGTTGTGGTGGGGTGTGGCGCGGAGTGCCGGGTGCACCTATATATCCCAGTGATGTGTCTATAGGGCTGACGTGTGACACTTTGATTGCTGATCGCCATGCTGTGGAATGCGTCGCTTCTGTCTGAAGGGGGTTCCCCATTATAATGGGATTCTACACACAGACCCCGAACGCAAATAGACTTCCACACACTTACACTGAGGCAGAGACACCCTCTGTTTGCGCAGTCAGGTTGTTTATTCACACGCTCATTCAAACATCACACGCACACACACCGCCACGCCACGCACGCACGCACGTCTCACAGACACAGACACAGACAGACAGACAGACAGACACACACACACACACACACACAACACACACAGCACGCACGCTCGCACCTCACACACACAACACACACACACACACACACACACACACACACACACACACACACACAGCAACGCACCACGCGCGCATACACACACAGACACACACACACACGCACTTCACACTCTCACTCACGCACTGCACGCCACCACGCTCACACACACACACACACACACACCACACACACACACACACACAACACGCGCGCACGCTATATATATATAATATATATATACATATATATATATATATATATATATATATATATAATATATATATATATTATATATATATCCATATATACCTACATACAGATCCTCGCACTCACACACACGCACACCAAGCTCGCAAACAAACATTGACACATATACCCACTCGTGCGCACATGCAGCCCTCGAACAGGCACAGAACTCATAAATATCATGCGCATGCAGCGCACACATACACACATACACACACACACGCACACACACAAAACAACAGAGACAACACACACAACACACACACACACACACACACCACACACACACACACACACACACACACACACATCCACAGAGAGTTATACATACTTTTTTTTTTTTTTTTTTTTTTTTTCACCACACAACACCAAACAACATACACGCACACACACACTTTCAGATGCACAAACATACACACCCAGGCACACGCGCGCGCGCACGCGACACCCACGCACACACACACACACACATGCTACACTACACTACAACACACATACACAAAACTCACACCCACATCACACACACACACACTCACTCTCTCTCTCTCACACACACACACACACACACACACACACACACACACCAACACACAACACACACATGTACTAGGTGTGGTGTAATTAAGAGAGAGAGAGAGAGAGAGAGATAGAGAGAGAGAGCGAGACGAGCGAGAGAGAGGGCGGGTGTGGGGGTGATTCGGCGGACTGCCCCGAGGCGTGGCCGTCGAGAGGGGGGGGTAGATAGACTGACCATACAGAAGATACAGACAGTCCGAAGGGGTACCAGACGGACAGCGGAGACTTGGGCAGATATGATGGGGCGGACTTCCGAACCTATCTGTGGCGGGTGAGGGGGGGGGGGGGTCCCCCCCTTCGCCCCGGGGCCCGGCCCCGCGGGGTGGCCCCCCCCGGGGGCCTCGGGGGCTTCTTGGGGGGGGGGGGGGGCCGGGGGGGGGGGAGGGGGGGGGGGGGGGGGGGGGGGGGGGGGGGGGGGGGGGGGGAGGGGGGGGGGGGGGGTGGGGGGGGGGGGGGGGGGGGGGAGCTTGGGAGCCGTGGGGGGGGGGAGAGGGGGGGGGGGCGGGGGGGGCGGGGTGGGGGGGGGGGGGGGGGAGGGGAGGGAGAGAGGGGGGGGGGAGGGGGTAGAGAAGTTCGTTAGATGTAGTTAGTAGGTTATTGGGTTTAGTCGTGGTAGAGAGGGACAGACAGACAGAGAGACAGAAGCGAAGGTACAGACGGGACCAGAGAGACAGGAAGATAGGATGTGCGGAATACGAACCTATAACAATAGGGAGAGGAAGGTCTCACATTGACAGGAGTGATCATGTTCCACCCAACCAGGCGGTGTGAGAGGGGTGAGAGACGGAGAGGAGAGGACCGGGAGGGAGGTTAGAGAGAGGACAGAGGGAGTGGGAGAGAGAGGAGGAGAGAAGGGGGGGGGGGGGAGGGGAAGAGGTGGGGGTGAGAGAGAGACGAGGGATTGGAGGGGAGAGGAGAGGAGGAGGAGAGAGCGGAGGGAGGAGAGAGAGGAGAGCGAGGGAAGGAGATGAGAGATGGGGGGAGGGGGGGGAGAAATAGAAGGAGGAGAGGGGGGGGGAGGGGGAGAGAGAAGAAAGAGGGGGGAGGAGGGAGGAGGGATGGGGCGGGAGGGAGGAGGGAGGGAGGGGGGAGCGAGGAGGCACACTTGCACGAGCACGTGCGCACACACACGGCACACACAGACCAACTCTGAGAGGGAGGAGGAGAGAGAGAGAAGAGGGGATGGAGACGGGAGAGAGAGAGAAGAGAGAGAGAGAGGAGGAGAGCGAGAGAGAGAAAGAAAGAAAAGACGCGCGCGCTGGCTCACAACACTGCTGCATGACGCGCACACCACACCCACCACCTAACACACAACACACAACACCACACAGAGACGAGAGAGAGAGGAGGAGAGAGAGAGAGAGAGAGAGAGAGACGCGCACACGCTAACACAACACACCACACACACACCCAACACACACACACACACACACACACCCCAGACGTGAGGAGTAGGTGAGGTGAACGGGTTTTAGGAGGGTATGGCGGATGGAAAAATCAGAGGTATGAAGAAGAGGGGGCTGGCGGAGGGGGAGGGGGGGTGGGGGATCCGACGGGTGGTGGTGGTGGTGGAGGAGGAAAGGTAGGGGGATGGGCATGGTGGGTGTAGGATGAGGCATTTGAGGAGGGAGGACGGTAGTGTAGTGTGGGGTAGTAGACTGGGGCCAGGTCGGGCGGTTGTCATGTGGATCAGTCATCTCCTGATCGGTGATCCGTCATTTGCCCCCCAAGACAGCGTGTCCACGTTTGAGATAGGTGAAAAAGCCCCGCCCCCCCCCCACCTAAAAACCCCCCTCTCTCCTCTCTATCTCTATTTTTATTTTTCTT
>JADBJO010006580.1:25000-37500 GCA_016801955.1 Conus betulinus
ACCCCAGCAGTAGCAGAAGACATGACTACATTACCAGCTTCAACTAACATTGATCTCAGACTGACAATCACCCCCAAGAACCTTTTCTTCAGTTCAAGGTACACCAAAGCGTACACCAGTCCAGCATAAAAGCTAGTTGGTGTTTCTGACAGAGATCAGGATGCCTGGCCCTTCGTTGAAAGGTAATATAAACCAATAATGTAAAGGAGAAAAAAAAATGAAATAAACAGAACTGAAAACATACATACAAAACAACACAAAGACAAGAGCTAGAACAAGAGCAACACAACAACAACAACAACAACAGAAAAGCAAAGGAACCTACAAAGCCCATACGATAGCTGCGTCAGACCCACGCACGAACAGCTTCGTGGGGGGGGGGGGGGGGGGGGGGGGGGGGGGGGGTGGGGGTTGGTGGGGGGGGGGGTGTGGGGGGTGGGGGGTGAGCGGAGGGGGGGGGCAAGAGGGGAGGGGAGGGCTGCTGTCTCATGGTCAAGCTACTACCGCTCTACGACTCGCTTTCAGTTAGGCCGTATTTACGGGCTCAGTGTGGTAAAACTTGTGGCATCGCAACCAGGGGTTGTGAGGTCGGGTCGCCGGGGCCCACCCGACAAAGAGAAGTTTCTGCAACACAGCAGAGAAGAGAATTGCCAGTTTTAGGCTATCTACGTTAGGGTGAGGTGTTGTCGTTCTGGGCGGTATACCAGTGCAGTGCCAGGCAGGTCCCATAACCCTCCCCTGTTGGGATAGCGGTGACCCTCTCTCCTGCCCTGTCCCTGTAACTGGTGGATTTAGACGTTTTAAATCCGAATGCAAGTGGGGGCTGCGAGTGTACTGTCAACTGAAAGCGAAAGAATCTGAAGAATTCAGGAATGCTTGAACATGATTTTTTTTTTTGTTCAAGACTTGGATTTTTTTTTTCTAGTTGGATTGATTGAGGTTTATGGATATCAATGGGCCTAATGAGCGCTTAAGTTCTACAACGCAACGTGGACAATGATAACAATGAAGAAAAAAAAAAACACCCCAAAAACCCAACCCCCAAACCAAGAACAAAAACATACAAACAAAAACCCCGAAAAAAAAAACAAGCATAAAATATAAATAAAAAGAGCAGGAAATAGCATAGCAACATTAATAACTGTAACTACAATGATCACAACAAATTTATAACAATATATAAAATTAATGATGATGATGATGATGATGATGATGATGATGATGATGATGATGATGATGATGATGATGACGACGACGACCGACGACGACGACGACAATAGTAATAATAATTATAATACTAATAATGTTAATAGTGATAATAATTGTAGTGAAAATGACAATAACAACGAAAGTCATAACAACATTATACAGTTTAAACAGCTCTGATTGTTTTATTTGAGCCGCTTTCTTTAGTTCATTTTTTAAACTGTCGCTGCACACGATTGACTTCGAGTAATAATGATGATGATGACGACGACGACGACGACGACGATGATGATGATGATGATGATGATGATGATGATGATAGTTATAATGATGATAATGGTTTGATGTTGCTTATTGGTTGCTGATGATAATGATGGCAACAATAATAACAACAATAATATGATTGCTACCAATAATTAAAGTAAAACTGATAATAAAGACAGCTGTAGTCATTTCGGATAAGCCACTGTTTTTCAGTTTGTCTACTTAAAAATGCCTGATTGCAGAGACAGAAGGGAGAAGATCTGATACAGCATTCTGCTTTTCTAATCGACGACGGTTGTAGCATACGGACTTTCTCCCTCCCCATTCTTCCCATCCTTCATCTTTTTTTTCCTTCCTCCTCGATTTCTTTTTTCCCTCTTTGCTCAGTTACTCAGCAGGAGGCTTGGATGCAAACAAGGTTTTATTTAGAGAAACGGCTTTTTTTCCTCCCAACTAAATGTGTTGATGAGAGATAATGGCTTACAGATTTTTATTAGTTTTTTTTTCCTCTCTCTCTCTCTCTGCGTCCCTCTCCTCTCTCCTCTCTCTCTCTCTCTCTCTCATCTCTCTCTCTCTCTCTCTCTGTCTGTGTCTCTCTATCTCTCTTGTTTACTGTCTACTCATTTGTTCCACGTTAGTGGCATTATCGCTCGCATACCCCCCCTCTCCACCCCCCCCCCACCCCCACTTACTGCCACTCACAGAGAGAGTGGCCAGTATCATGTCGTTGTGAGCCCCCCCACCAGAGAAGACCCTGCACTGCTACCGAGTCACCTCGATGGTGCCGAATCTGATCCCACATACGCAAAACACCGCCTCTTCAGTGCAGCCCCTACCACAGACAACAATGAATTATTGCTCAATCGTGGAGCCAGCTTGGGTGAGCGCCCCAATCCGGAGGGCGCCGTTCTACGACGGTTCCTATGAATTTTTCTGATGCTGATGATCTTGCAGGAACTCATCGTGGGCATGGGCGTGGAGAGAATGTGGAACTGAGGCCACCATGAGAGCAGCAGGGCATCTTGAAGGCCGGGGGACACGTATTTCTTTATGCTGATCAGGGCGAGGATGAGATGATGCCTGTGCCCTTCTATTCCGGTCAGAGACTGCGTGACAGGGCTGTACCGTACGCTTACTTTCAACCCCCCCCGAGAGAGAGAGGCGAGGGAGAGGAGAGAGAGAAGACTTGCAGAGAGAGAGAGAGAGGAGAGAGAGATAGGAGAGAGAGTGGAGAGAGAGAGTGAATGAGAGAGGGGAGAGAGGGGGTTGAGGAGAGAGATGATGAGGAGGAGGAGATGGGAGAGACGAGATGAGGAGGAGATTGAGAGATGAGAGAGGAGTCGGAGTGAGATGAGAGATGTGATTGAGAGATGGAGAGAAGAGATGAGGGAGAGATGGGTGAGAAGAGGAGAGAGCGGATGATGGTGAGAGGAGGAGAGGAAGAGAGAAGGGAGGCGCGAGGAGAGTGGACGAGAGAGATGATCCAGATAGAATGATGAGATGAGGGTGAGACGAGGATGGAGAATGCGGAGAAGAGAGGAGGAGGAGTGATTAGCGTCAGATGAGTGGGTCGAGAGAGATTGAGTGAGAGACGAGAGAGATAATGGCGAGAGATAAGAGAGAGGAGAGAAGGAGGAATGAGGACGGAGAGGAGGATGGCGAGGGATGAGAGAAACGACCCATAGGAGAGAGACTTCCCCACGACCCCCCCACATAAGAAGAGCCTCACAAGGAGACCGTTGATGGATGATTCCGAGAGAGGAGAGTTTGAAGCGACGGGGTGAGGAAGAGGTGAGAGAGATAGACGATGGAGAGTGGGTGATGGACGAGGAGAGAAGAAGAGAGATAAGTTGAGAGAGGAGATTGGAGAGGTGAAGAGAAGAGAGTCGATGACGGATGAAGAAAGGCCACCACCTCCGCCCACGTACTCCTGACGAATTCGCCGGAGAGAATAGATAGCGAGTAAGTCGAGGGAGACTGTATCAGAGAGCGACCGCAGTGATGAGAGCTTGAGGGGGAGAGCTTCCCGGAAGGTGGCCCACACCCGAGCAACCCCGGAAGGGAGAGAGAAGCCGAATGGAGATGAGAGCGGAGTGGGATCCCCCGAGAGAGAGATGAGAGATGTGGAGAACCCCTCGCACCCCCGATCCCCTAGGGAAGAGAGAGAAGGAGAGATGAGATGTGATTGTGGAGGTAGAACCGCCGCGTCGGTGAGGAGAGAGAGATTTGAGAGAGAGACAGCCTTGAGTTTTTGAGGAAGGATGTAGACTGAACGAGAGAGATTTAGGAGAGATCGATGTAAGTCTCTTCCTTTTCTATGTAGGATGGGAGTAGGCTCGTGAGCGATTCGAGAGAGAGCGATGTGTGAAACTATCATAAGTGATGATGGGGAGAGGAGGAGAGGATGAAGGATTGAGAGAAAATTTCATGAGAGTTTCTTTAAGGAGAGGGAGATAAGCGAAGCGGGGAGAGAACGAGGAGCAGAATGGCGGAATGATTTGGGGAGAGAGAAGAGGATGTGAGGGGGGGAGAGAAGGAAGAGAGATGGGATTGCCATATGGAGACGAGAGAGGAGGACAGATGGTGGAGGAGTGGGGATGGCGGGAGACGGACGCAGAGAGAAGATGATGATGGGAGAAAGGACTCCGGAGAATGAACGAAGGAACGGACTTCTGGTGAACGTGAGGGAAGAGGAGAAGAGAGGGAGTTGAGGATCTCCGAGATGACGGTGTAGGAGCGAATGAGAGTAGATGATGATGATTGTATGATGTATGGCCAGCCAGTACTCTGTGATAATCTTTATTCCCAAGGGCAACCGATAAGCAAAAAATGTTTTATTATCCAGCCCTTGCCCGTAAGGGACCTAACTAATGAGAGAGAGACGTGTAGAGGAATGCCGTGCGACGAGAGATGAGAGGAGGGAAGAAGAGAGATTGATGCGAGGAGAGATGAGGGAATTCGATGAGACGACTGGGGGTGGGGGGGATGGATGGGGAGACGGGAGAGATGGGGGAAGGAAGGAGCGGGGTGGAGAGAGTCACGTGGTGAGAGGAGAGTGATGATGGGGATTTTTTGTTTTGGTGAGTGTAGCAGAGAGAGGGAGGCGAGAGGAGACTGAGAGAGGAGAGGAGAGGAGGAGATAGAGGAAAGAGAAGCTCTGGAGGAAGGAGAGAGAGAGAGACTGAGGGAGAGAACCGAAAAGAGGAGGGAGGAGAAGAGACGAGACGAGAGAAAGGAAGAAGAGACAGACGAGAGAGAGAAGAGAGGGGGAGAGGAGTGAGAGAGACAGACAGGCTTTTTTCTTGGTGCAGGCCAGCAGAGGAGTTGGCCAGATAGGCCAGATAGAAGAGGAGAGAGCGAGAGAGAGATGACGTCCGAGAGCGGAGAGATTTACGTCAGATCGAGAGAACGGAGAGAGAGAAGGGACTCGAGAGAGACCGTGAGAGAGAGAGAGACAGGAGCTCACTCGAACCGGTACAGCTACTTTTAGTCCAACCTACCAGTGCGGTTACGTTAGCGCGCGGGGATAACCGACTCGATTTGCACGTAGGAGCCAGGTGAAGTCATGTAACCCGGCACTTCACAGCGCCAGGGAGATAGGTGGCGGACTCCTTACATCATCCGCCCGAGCGGCTACCACCCACCACCCGCCTCTTTTCAGGATTACCATCTCCTTGAGTTTTTTTTTCCCCTTCTCTTGTTACGGTTTTTTTGTTTATTTGCTTGTTTGTTTGTTTGTTCGTTTCTAACAATCTTGGCCTAAGGCAGATGCCAGATAGTTGTGTTTTTGTTCGTTTCTAACAATTCTTGGTCTAAGGCGGATGCCAAAACGTCTGTCTAAAATACGGCGAGTGAAAATGTATGGGTTCGTTAGTTCATTATAATTGGGTACGGAGATACTTCCTGCTATGAGTTGATGTGTGGCCAGCGTTGGTTGGTGGGTTTTTTTTTTTGTGAGTGTGTGTTTCATTTGTATTTTGTTCAACGTGTAATTGCTCTGTGGGCGTTGGTCTTGGACAAGGCTGTATTTGTTTCGAAGAACTACCGGGACCTGTAGCCTGACCTCAGTGAGAGAGAGAGAGAGAGAGAGATGGAGAGGAGAGGAGAGAGAGAGAGAGAGAGAGAGAGAGAGAGAGAGAGAGAGAGAGATTCTGTCTCTCTCTCACTGTCTCTCGTATAGTACATCTCTCTCTCTCTCTCTCTCTCTCTCTCTCTCTCTCTCTCTCTCTCTCTCTCTCTCTCTGGTCTCTGTCTCTGTCCCTCACACATGCACGAGCACGCGCTCACTCACACAGACACAGACACACATACAGACACAGACACACGCAGAGACACAGACACACAGACATACATACAGGCAGACACACACATATAAGATGGACGTGCGCACAAGACATAGAGAGAGAGGAGGGAGGGAGGGAGGGAGAGAGAGAGAGAGAGAGAGAGAGAGAGGAGAGAGATAGGAGAGGAGAGAGAGAGGAGAGAGGAGAGGAGAGAGAGAGAGAGAGAGAGAAATCTTTCTTTCTTTCCGCATTCCTGGCCATGTTAGATCCTCAATCTGGTTAGAGAGAGAGAGAGAGAGAGAGAGAGAGAGAGAGAGGAGAGAGAGCTGAGAGAGAGAGAGAGAGAGGCTTTCACAAACGCGCACACACACACACGCGCGCGCGCGTACACACGCACGTAGGTAAGTGCGCACGCACGCACGCACGCGCGCGCGCACACACACACGCACGCACGCACGCACGCACACACGCACGCACGCACGCACGCATGCACACACGCGCGCGCGCGCAGAAACACAGACATATATGACAAAACGAGTGAAAGCAACAGTTAGTAAAGCCCAAACGTGTGAAGGGAACAGAACATGAGTCATTGTTACAGTCACGTGAACACATACATATAACAACAAACATTTTCTCACACACAGGGATTGTAGAGCATTTAGAACTTGGCCTCAAATCTAGGACAGGCGCTATAATATAGGTACTTTCAATAAAGAAAGCAATAGCCATGCGTATATACCCAGCATTTGTAACCTGTTCAGAAGTATGATTTGCAAACCACCCGCCTCCCCGTATCCCCCTTACCCCCCATGCTCCCCTGTCCCTTCCATCTTTCAAATCCATTTAGAAAGGAGGAGAGAGAGAGAGAGGGTGGAAAGAGAGCTAGAGAGAGAGAGAGAGAGAGAGTGTGTGTGTGTGTGTGTATGTATGCGAGCGAGAGAGAGAGAGAGAGAGCGAGAGAGAGAGAGCGAGAGAGAGAGAGAGAGAGAGAGCGAGAGAGAGAGAGAGAGAGAGAGAGAGAGAGAGAGAGAGAGAGAGAGAGAGAGGAGGGGGGGGGGGGTAAAAGTTATTACACCTATTCTAAATGCATGAAAACAAATATGCTCGAGTTGTCCATTCACAGTTGTTCCACCAAAGATGTGATATATGCCTTGTCCTTTCATCCTATTTATGAAAATGATGACATGAACTTGAGTGATTCCGAGACTGAACCCGTTGAAAACCGTTTTCTCAAAAGTAGACTGTGATCAGCGTTGTCAAGGGCAGTAGGAAGTCAACAAAACTGCTCTTGGGAATAAATCGTGAATGATATTTAAACGCCAGCGTTCTTACAAATCTGGAGAGCTTAGTGTGGCAGAAGTGCTTCTCGATTAGAATGAGAGAAACCGTACATCAGGAAATATGACTGGAGACTTGGAAGATTTTTTTTTTAAAGGGGGGTTAGATAAGGTAGAATAGATACCGGGCTGTGATTTGAAAGGTCATCCCGATGACTGAAAGACTGGCAACATTTTGACCTTATTAAAGGCTTGTGGATAAGAGGAATTTTGGATGAAGAGGTCATAATAGGATTAAGATGTTCGGAAATAATTGGCGTGGAAAAAAGAAATCTACTTTCAAGAATATCTTATCAAGAGGTCTTGATTTTTTTTTTTTTAATGAACATAATTTTTTGAGAAGATTTCTTGCACAAACTAAAATTTATTATGAATTGTATGTTTTGAGAATTCCAGAATTGGTGTAGTCGATTCTGAGACGTCTGCTTGAATACTTCTTTTTCCATGTCGTTTCAGAAATTTGTGGTTCAGATTTTTGGCCAATGACATCAGATATGAAGGAGCAACGACAGATACAAACGTTGCACCAGGTTTCGAAAAAAAAAAAAAACAGTCCATAGCCTGATGGCTGGCTTCAGGGGCACTGAACTGTTGTTTGAAGTTCACCGTGTCTGGTGCACGGGATAATGAACGGCGCTGCCCATCCCTGCCCTTCCGCCGGTTGTGCGTCCCCTGACCTGACTCAGCCAGCCATGTACTGTTGTGTGCACCGCAAGGGGTTTCAAACCGTACAGTATCTGACCTGGCCAGAGGTTCGAACACGCGACCGTTAGTTGCGCAGGCATACGCTCTAACCATTTGACTAAGGGTCCCTCAAAATTTTTAAAGGAAATTTGAATAACTCCGCCGGTTAAAATGGGGGAAAAAGAGTACAAGACAAAACACGACGCGTTTCGACCTCATAGGTCTTTTTAAGGCAAGATAACTACCATCAGGACAATGAAAGCGAATAACGAGCAGTCACTGATCTTCACCATTCAACGCCCATCTTGCGCCGAATTTGGGAAAAGCGATTGCTCGGTCTTGGTTTTCATTGTCCTAAATGTTGTTTATCTTGCTTGAAAAAAGACCTAAGAGGTGGAAAACGCATCGTGTTTTGTCTTGTAATTTGTTTTGCCCATGTTAACTGGCGGAGTTATTTTCAATTCCTTTTGAAATTTATTTCAGTGTCCGTCTACAGTCACCTCACGTTGACACTAAGGATCGTTCGTTACTAGAGAGTTCATTCACAAATTTTTCAAATTCAATTGTAATCAAAAAAAAAAAAAAAAAAAAAAAAAAAAAAAAAAAAAAAAGAAAAAAGAAAGTTATGTATAATGAAAGTTCACCTAACTTTTCTCAAGAAAAAGTCTTTTCAAATATGTGACTTTTATTGCTTCTATATAAAAATTGACATTAGAAAAAGTCTTTCAAATATGTAACTTTTTGTTATTATAAAAAGTTTGTGTTTATCAGTGCGCGCGTGTGTGTGTGTGTGTGTGTGTGTGTGTGTGTGTGTGTGTGTGTGTGTGTGTGTGTGTGTGTGTTGTTTGTAACGTCTTGTCAAAGAAGTTACTAGTCAGTTTGGCACTTGTGTAATATAAACGTTAGTGTACACCTTGTACCAAGTGTTCAGCCTTGTGTGGCCCAGTGTTCCACAACGCCGCAGTCTATGCGGTCTTCCTCAGTGGTCTTCTTCTGCACTTTAAGGTAGCTTCTGCCTTGGCTTAATACACTTAGGCTAAACATAGAAGGGGCTCGTTTATCAGACGGAGAGAAATGTACTATACCAGAGAGAGAGGGGGGAAGGAAGAAAGAGAGAGAGAGAGGGAGAGAGAGAGAGAGAGAGAGAGAGAGAGAGAGAGAAAAGGAAAGAAAGAAAGAAGAGAGAGAGAGGAAAAAAAAAAACAAAGAGGGAGAGAGAGAGAGATGTACTATACGACAGAGAGAGAGAGAGAGAGAGAGAGAGAGAGAGAGAGAGAGAGAGAGAGAGAGAGAGAGAGAGACAGACAGACAGACAGACAGACAGACAGACACCAGACCACATAGACAGAGAGAAAATATCTCGTTGAGCTGCAAATGAGGCTGTTAGTGAACTTCCAGTGGAGATGGTTGCTAAGCGGCAAACGAGGTGTGGAGACAATCTGCTTGCTGCCAGTCTCCCACCGGTCTCTCCTGCCGCCGTTAGTTCCACCGTACCCTGTGGAATCCCCCTAGGAACCTGCATAGCCTGCCTGCCTGCCTGCCTGCCTGCCTGACCCAGTCTGCGGACTGCTGCAGTTGTTGCTGCTGCTGTCCACTCACTGACTGAGCTCTGTGGAGGGCGGTCAGCATTGCTGGCACACTGCCTTTGACTGACACGACGTCTGGAGGGCTTGGCCAGGCGGGATGGGGGGTGGGGGAGCTCTCTGTCAGAGAGGATATATATATATATATATATATATATATATATATATATATATATATATATATATATATATATATATATATATATGTTCGCGCGGTTAGTTAGACGGTTAATTTTGTCTGTCGGTCACATGAAGAACGCAAAGCAAAGTACAAATTAGCCCACGTTGAAAGAAAGACGGAATGTAGCTCGCGCACTGACTCGTTCAATTTGGGTATGGATCTGGTGGATCAAACGACAGATCGAGGATCTGGATCAAAGGACAGATGGCGGATCTGGATCAAAGGGCAGACGGAGGATCTGGATCAAAGGACAGATGAAGGACCCGGATCAAAGGACAGATGGAGGATCTGGATCTGGATCAAAGGGCAGATGGAGGATCTGGATCTGGATCAAAGGGCAGATGGAGGATCTGGATCAAAGGACAGATCGAGGATCTGGATCAAAGGACAGATCGAGGATCTGGATCTAGATCAAGGGATAGATGGAGGATCTGGATCAAAGGGCAGATGGAGAATCTGGATCAAAGGGCAGATGGAGGATCTGGATCAAACGGACAGATGGAGGATTTGGATCAAACGGACAGATGGAGGATCTACATCAAAGGACAGATCGAGGATCTGGACCAAAGGACAGATCGAGGATCTGGATCAAAGGTCAGATGGAGGATCTGGATCAAAGGACAGATGGAGGATCTGGACCAAAGGACAGATGGAGGATCAGGACCAAAGGACAGATGGAGGATCAGGACCAAAGGACAGATGGAGGATCAGGACCAAAGGACAGATGGAGGATCTGGATCAAAGGACAGATCGTGGATCAGGACCAAAGGACAGATGGAGGATCAGGACCAAAGGACAGATGGAGGATCTGGATCAAAGGACAGATCGAGGATCTGGGTAAAGGACAGATGGAGGATCAGGATCAAAGGACAGATGGAGGATCAGGACCAAAGGACAGATGGAGGATCTGGATCAAGGGACAGATCGTGGATCAGGACCAAAGGACAGATGGAGGGTCTGGACCAAAGGACAGATGGAGGATCTGGATCAAAGGTCAGATGGAGGATCTGGATCAAAGGACAGATGGAGGATCAGGATCAAAGGACAGATGGAGGATCAGGACCAAAGGACAGATGGAGGATCTAGACCAAAGGACAGATGGAGGATCTGGATCAAAGGACAGATCGTGGATCAGGACCAAAGGACAGACGGAGGATCAGGACCAAAGGACAGATGGAGGATCTGGATCAAAGGACAGCTCGTGGATCAGGATCAAAGGAGAGATCAGGGATCTGGATCAAAGGACAGATGGAGGATCAGGATAAAAGGGCAGATCGAGGATCTGGATCAAAGGGACAGATCGAGGATTTGGATCAAAGGACGGATGGAGGATCTGGATTAAAGGGCAGATTGAGGATCTGGATCAAAGGGCAGATTGAGGGTCTGGATCAAACGATAGATGGAGGGTCTGGATCAAAGGACAGATCAAGGATCTGGGGTAAAGGACAGATGGAGGATCTGGATCAAAGGACAGATCAAGGATCTGGATCAAAGGACAGATCGAAGCCTTACCCATCCCTGTCATCATTGTGAAACAGATCATTTTTGACATTTTCATGTATTTCACAAGAATAATCTCTGTGACTGTAAAAACAATCAAGCTTCGTAGGTATATAGCGATCTAAGAACTTGTACAATGTAGTTGTGGGCACAGATCCGGTGAGCCCCAAACCTGTTCCACCCTGGTGAAGGTCTGCACTCCTTCCGGCGCTCTTCTATTGCCTCTTCCACGGAGAGTCTGTTTCCCACCGTCTCCAGCGCCTGTTTGTTTGTTTGTCTGTCTGTCAACATGATTACAAAACAAACAAACAAGCAAACGAACAAACCTTAGTGATGAGGTTTAAAGGAAACTTTGTGAAGAAGAGGAAATGTGGCCCTGGGAGAACCTCGTGAAATGTTGGCGTGGATCTGTCACGACTATCCGGATTCAAAGGCGACCGCATAATCCGCTCAACAATGTTGTTGAAAATTTTTGCAAAAAAAATTTTGCACTGAAGATGAACAATGTGAAGCTACTGTTTACAAATCGACAACTAACTTTGAAGTGATATATTTTTCTTGAAATGTCAAAACGTTTTGGTGATGCAAATGTTACGATTTGTACCTTTTCATATCTTATCAAGAAAGGAAAGTGCATGGGAAGCAACTCTTTCAGCCTGTGCCTCTCAATACTCCGCCTTAGGGGAAACAAGTTTTTGTTTGTTTTTACTTCTTACTTGCTGAAAGAAGTTTGAACGCCCACCTACCGACACTGTTTTTCTACCATGTTACAGCTAACACGCCAATTTTATTTCCCTGCTGGACACTTCGATGGGAATCGGGATTAAGGGGCGGATACAGGGTGCGTTTGATCTTGAGGGATGGGGGGGGGGGGGTGGGGAGAAGGTCTAGGTTCTCTCTTAGTGACCCCTTCCCAATGTCGTCATTCCGTCCTATGTTCGTTAGGTATCCATTGCACATCTTCCTTTGCGCATAGGTATACGTTACAATAATGTTACTGACCGGAATGTAAGACGGTTTTGTAAGAAAAATAAAATTACTTCCCTTGCAAGAAGGATGGTTTTGGAGTTATGCACCTTTAATTTTGTAACCATGCCGGGCTAAAGTAACTTAAAAAAAAAATCTCTACATATATAACAGCATTATGCAGAAAAATTGAAGTGTCTATAAACAAGCCATGGTAATCAAAAATGTATGTTGAGTGAAGGTGAGTACATACGCACGATCGCACGCAAGCATGCAGTCCCAAGAGCATGCACGCATGCACACACATACGCACAATCGAGCGCGAACATGCGCGTACACACTCTCACACGTACACGCACCCTTCTTCTTTTTAGCCCATATCTTCCTCATCTCCTCACCCCTCGCCCGTCCCCCCCCTCTCCCAACCCCCCCCCCCCCCCCCCACACACACACACACACACACACTACAGACATTGCAAAAAAAAACAGGGAA
>JADBJO010006580.1:47500-55000 GCA_016801955.1 Conus betulinus
CATTGTTTGATCTGAGCAAGGCCGATTCAGATAGCATTTCATGTTCCAAACTGCTACTGCAGATCTTTGTCGTCGAGAGAAAAATGTATTTGTGGGAATTATGAAAAGAGCCAAACATTGGCCTCAGCGATTCTGGGGCCGCCGTTTTTGTCTGACTGTCCTTTACAATAGCGGTGTGTGTCTGCAGGTCCTAGTCCACAACTGCGGATTAGGCCCCATACTATGTTTGATGCACTCAAAGCTGTATGCAACATCGGTCAAAGGATCAGCCTTCATTACAAACCAAGTTGTTGCACAGTTGAGCCTTTGACTAGTTTGAGGCACATGTGGCCGATTCTGAGGCAGTTCCAATGTGTTGGTCTTTTTGTTCAACCACAGATTTCATGACCCTTCTCTCGGTCGATCGTCTGCTAGACCTTTCAATGTCGATTATTTATGCCGCCAGCAGTATCATACGAAACACAAGAATTCCACAAGTCACGCGTATTTCCACTAATGACCCCCCCCCCCCCCCCCCACCCCCAACCAATCTGAGAACGAAGTCTTCCTCAGATTCAGATCTTCTTTTTCCCACAGGAGCAGGGTGATTTACAATAATTCGAACGGTCCTGTTACTACTTGACCTCTATCATAACCCTGAAGTCTTATTAAACTTAATTGCTGAATCAAAAGTTGTTGTGCGTTGTTCGAAAAAGCTGGTCTACCGCTGGTTGGAATGGGTCACTGTGTAGCATTAACTGGTGTGTAGTATAAAGAATGAAATCCTGCTCACCGAATGCAGAAACAAGAGGAAGATATGGCGTCAGCAGCATCCGAACCACATCAGCAAGGATAATGACTATATCCTATCCAGGCAATCGATGTGTGGCCTCCGTGGTCAGCTTACCTATAAACATCACTGGACTCTCGTCCAGCGACGACCCTGAGGTCTATGAGGGGGAGGGACACTGGAGACTCAAGACACCAACTATTCACCAGGCTCCACATCGGTGACTGCTGTCTTCACAACCTCCGAATGACGGCAACAACAACCCCCTCCATTGCTGTGCTGTAACGTACTGCTGAGAGAGAGAGAGAGAGAGAGAGAGAGAGAGAGAGAGAGAGAGAGAGAGAGAGAGAGACTCTGGAGATCGAGGAGGGGTTTTGACCAACTGTGGCGGCAGTCACAGAGGTCATTGAAGTCATGAACGAACGATGACCATAAAGACGGTAGATCGTCAACATCCTATCCCCCCCCACACACCGATCAGTGCCCTTGTGGCAAAACTCCCACTCACATCCTACAGTCCTGTTACTTTTCTGAATCCTTGAGACGCCAGACGTGGCCCAGTCCGGTTGAGGTCCAGCAGAAGCTGTGTGGACGGGTGGGGTCTCTGCGGCGGCGGACTGTAGACTTTTCGCCTAACTAATCGGATTGAGGATCTAGCCGGGATAGCGGGAACGCGAAAGAAGAAAGAAAGAAAGAAAGAAAGAACGAAACGAACTAGCCCACCAGACAGGAATGCCGGTGACAGCACCAGACACAAGTCTTCAGCAGTGCAGCCAGGAGAAGTAGGCAGACCTCCGTTTCATGTGGTACAGTTGCCCCGGCAGCTTCAGGCAAAAACAACGGGCGCAAGTGTTTACCCAACCAAACCCCCCCCCCCCCCCCCTCTCCCCCAACTACTTCCACTTCCCTCTCTCTCTCCTCCCCCTGTGCCTCCATCAACCCCTCCTTCCCCCTCCCCCTCTCTCTCTCTCTCTCTCTCTCTCTCTCTCTCTCTCTCTCTCTCTCTCTCTCTCTCTCTCTCTCCCCCCCCTCCAAGCCCCCTTGTCTTTAGCGTTGCACATGTGCATGCTTCATCCTTCTGGAGTGAAGAAGACTTTTAGTTGATCTAGTCGTGAAGTACGTTCCTTTGGTCTTCTTTGAAGAACACAGGGTTGATGGTGGTGGTGGTGGTGGTGGTTGGTGGTGATGGTGGGGGGTTGGGGTTGGGGTTGGGGGTGGAAGTCGATCAGTCAGTCAGTTGGTCAGTAGGCTGGACTGAAAAAATGAGAGGGCTGAACCTAACTCTACTGATCGTACATGGCCCTAGCGCGGAAGATGGATCATTACTGCTGCTCTTTTAGTATCCTGCGGGCCACACACCAAAATTAGGATGCTACTACATCACTGTAGAATCCATGTAAGCGTTTTGAGGCTTACCATAAATTTGAGCCGACATTTAATGTTAAACTGATACTTGATCAAAAGAACAACTCCCCCACCAATTATTTCCCTTGTTTTGGGGGATCTTCACCGATAAAGTCACAAACAGTCTTCAAATATATGACCTTCCCCTTAGTTGACATATATTTCAGGCCTTTGCACTCGCCCGTGATCCTGTCTTTGCGCCAGCTTCAAGAGCACAAAACAATCCCATTCCTTTGATTTTATTCTGTCTTGTACACCAGGCTTGTACCCTGATGGCCATGAATGAAAGAAAATGAGGAGAATCAACTTCCAGACACAATAAAAATTCTCGAAACAACCCAATTGCGCCAGTGTATAAATACTCGACTCCTTATTAAGCAAGGCCTTGCCGCATTAATTCTGTGTGTGCAGCCTGCATTAGTCTGTGGAGTGGAGCAGTCTTCTTGTTTTTTCCGTCCTCTCCGTGTCTCTGTGTCTGTCTACTTGTTAGTGTGTCTGTCTCTGTGTCTTGTCTACTTGTCAGTGTGTTTTGTCTCTGTGTCTGTCTACCTGTCAGTGTGCCTGTGTCTGTGTCTGTCTACTTGTAAGTGTGTCTGTCTCTGTGTTTGTCTCTGATTCTGTCAGTCTGTGTGGACGTTCGTGTGTCGATGTCTCTCTATAACACAACCGGCTAACAGGTGGATCTTCGTGCAGTTGTGTGGAGTTATTTTAAGTAAGTATCAGCAGTTTCAGCTCAGGAAAGGTGAACGCAGCGGAAGGAAAGGATGGGCTCCCGCCTTCATAGTTACCCCCGCTACCTAGACCTGGCGAACTTCCTAACAGTCCACTGCTGCTACAGTCATAAGGCTATGTGACCTTTCACCTCCACCTTTGACCTATGAGTAATTGTATTTATGTCCATCGGTTCAGGACTGACAACATGCGGAAACGGAAGCAAAGAACTGCTGGCAAACAAGTCACTACAGTGTCTGGAGTGTAGGAAATTCGCCTTTCGGTCTAACCGCGTCCTTTGATCCAACGCGCTCAGTTTCTTGACGTGATCGGTCATCGGGTTACTGTCTCTGTCTCACCTAATCATTAAAAACAAACAAACAAACAAACAAACGAAAAAAACAAACAAAAAACTATAATGCTTTGCCTTCTAGGCATTATGTAGTATACACAGTTACTTGCAACTGTTCATGTTATGAAATCGTGTATAGTATATACAGTTAGTTACTTGTAACTTTCCTTGTTCGGAAATCTCGTATTACTATACAGTTACTAGTAATTGTACCTGTTTGGAAATCTTGTACAGTTTCATCTTTTCTCTGATTTTGTCCTTAGACTCTGTCCGTGTCACTGGCCTAAGTGTCGTTTTGTGTCACCGTGTTCTGTGTCACTGTGCTGTGTCACCGTGTTCTGTGTCATTGTGCTGTGTCACCGTGTTCTGTGTCATTGTGCTGTGTCAACGTGTGTTTCTGTGTCAACGTGTTCTGTGTCACTGTGCTCTGTGTCACTGTGTTCTGTGTCACCGTGTTCTGTGTCACTGTGCTCTGTGTCACTGTGCTCTGTGTCACTGTTCTGTGTCAACGTGTTCTGTGTCACTGTGCTCTGTGTCAACGTGTTCTGTGTCACCCGTGTTCTGTGTCACTGTGCTCTGTGTCACTGTGCTGTGTGTCACTGTTCTGTGTCAACGTGTTCTGTGTCACTGTGCTCTGTGTCACCGTGTTCTGTGTCACTGTGCTCTGTGTCAACGTGTTCTGTGTCACCGTGTTCTGTGTCACTGTGCTCTGTGTCACTGTGCTCTGTGTCACTGTTCTGTGTCAACGTGTTCTGTGTCACTGTGCTCTGTGTCACCGTGTTCTGTGTCACTGTGTGCTCTGTGTCACTGTGTTCTGTGTCACTGTGTTCTGTGTCACCGTGTTCTGTGTCACTGTGCTCTGTGTCACTGTGCTCTGTGTCACTGTGCTCTGTGTCACTGGCTGTCATTTATCTGGCGGGCTCTCCCCTTTCTTGTTTCTTGGGCAAAATGTGGGACAGCTGGACCGGACCTGCTGACGGTCTTATCCGGCTTTCCCCCCCCCCCCCCTCCGCCCCCTCCCCCACACCCCCCGCCTCTCCCCCCTCCCGCCCCCTCTTCCACGCTCCTTTTAATCCTTGCTCCCACTGTCTGTCTGTCCGTCTTTCTACTTTTGAAATATACTACCCCCCCCACCCCTCCTCTTACCCCTGCCACTCACCCCCATCCCATCCGCCGCCCCCCCCCCCCTTTTTTTTTTTCCGTCCCATCCCATCTTGCTTGTTTGTCTCTGTCATCTTTGTCATCTTTCACACAGCCCTTGTCTCCTCTCACCTCCCCTCCCTCTCCCTCTCTCTCTCTCTCTCTTTCGTTCCCTCTGTCTGTCTGTCTGTCTGCTTGTCTGTCTGTCTCTCTCATAAGTTTTTTTTTCTCTCTCCTCTCTCTCTCTCTCCCTCCCTCTCTCTCTCTCTTTCTTCTCTGTTTCTTTCTGTCTTTTTTCCTCTCTCTTTTTTCCTCTTTCTCTCTCACTCGTTCTCCCTCTCTCTCTCTTTCTCACTCTTTTCTTTTTTCCTCCCCTCTCTTTCCCCCTCTCATCTCTTTTCTCTCCCCTCTCCTCTTTCCTCCGCTCTTTGAATGCTCTCTCCCCTCTCTCTCCTCTCTTCTTCACTCTCTCTCTCTCTCTCCTCTCTCTCTCTCTCTCTCTCCATATTACAGACTATCCAAAGTACTTGTGGCGGCGGAACTGTGATGACAGATAACGCACACACACCCCTCCCCGCACTGGTGGTAGTGCAAGCGTTTGAAAAAGAGTGGGTGAAAATAGTGTAAGAAAGGAGAGATGGGGGTGGTCACAGAGAGAGCGAGCGAGCGAGAGAGAGAAGAGAGAGAGAGAGAGAGAAGAGGGGGAAGAGAGAGAGAGAGATAGAGAGACGGAGGGAGTGAAGAGAAAAGAGAGGTAGAGAGAGAGAGGTAGAGAGAGAGAATGAGAGAGAGGGTGAAGAGAGAGAGAGATTAGAGAGAGAAGAGAGAGAGAGAGAGCGAAAGAGAGAGAGACAGAGACAGGAGACAGAGATAATGCCCATAGAGAGGGTACTGAGAGAGAGAGAGCGAGAGAGATCGAGCGTATGGAGTGAAAGAGAGAGAGAGAAGTAGAGGCGAGAGAGGTAGCGAGAGAGGCAGGCCGAGAGAGTAGATCCGGCAGAGAGCAGAGAGGAGAGACACCGGCAGCGAAGAGAGAGAGAGAGAGAGAGAGCGGAGAGAGCGCTGGAGAGCGAGAGAGAGAGAGAGCTGTACAGAAATCTCAGGGTTAGTGAGGCGACCTGCCAGAGGAGGATACTCTAACCGTGCGGACGGGGTTGGGCTTGCGGCGTATAGTGCTCTAATATGTTTTTGCAAGTACACCAACACACCACACACACACACACCACACACACACACACAACACACACACACACCGCACTTAAATATAATACACGTGAAGAACAACACTGTCTCCTAGCTTTCGTTAACGGAGATTTTAAGAATCCTCTTCCTCCTCCTGTCTTCTGCACCTCCCTCCCCCCCTCCCCCCCCCCCCCCCCCCCCCCCCACACACCACACACACACATACACGACACAAACTATCACATATTCGTTCATAGGTCTTTTCCCACACCACCATTATTTCTCCACAACACAGGGACCGTACGTAACCTTTAGTTCTCTAAGAACCTGGAAAAAAATCGCTCCGCACTACAATCCTGACCTCTCTCCAGTTACATTTACTGGTTCCCTCTCTCTTGAAGAGCACAGGCTCGCTGCGAGGAATTTCTTCACAGTCACGAGCTCGCAAAAGGAATCAAATTCAGAGTTCAGCGCCAGTTCGTAAGAAAAGATTCTCGGAGAGGCGTTTTTCTGGTGCGCTCAACGCTTGCGACGTTGCGTCGAATTGAGAGAGAAACAGTAGAAGGGACGGTGCGATGTGGGCCGTGTGTGTCTTAAAACAAAGAAGAATTCACATAATAAATTAACATGATGATCGCTTTGTTTGGATCGTGGCTCGTATGACGTCCACCGCGCTTTTGATACAGATTTTTATTTGTTTCTATTTGACCTTCCAGTTTTTCCTCTTTTTTTTTTTTTTTTTTTTTTTTTTTTTTTTAGATTTAGTGGGGCATCTATCCTCCTATTTTTCCTTCATATACAAACACAGGATGTAATCGTTGTGGAATTCCAGATTAAAATAAAAAGTCGCTTTGTGTGTGTGTGTGTGTGTGTGTGTGTGTGTGTGTGTGTGTGTGTGTGTGTGTTGCATTTTGCACGCGCGCGCATAAGAGAGAGAGAGAGAGAGAGAGAGAGAGAGAGAGAGAGAGAGAGAGAGAGAGAGAGAGAGAGCAATCTAGCACACCTGCTCCCAACTGGTGGTGACAAATACCTAGGGTGAATTTGTTACACTACTGATAAATGTGTCGTGTCGCGCTGTTTGCCCTGCCTGATTGTATTAAGAAAGACTGTGAGGGGAGTGGGGGGGGGGGGGGGGGGGGGGGGGCACCGCACAGAGCTCTAAGGTGTCTCAGGGACCAACCCGCACCCACATTGTGTGAGTGAGCCTTGGGCTGCGGAGCTGACGGGTCATGAGTTTGAATCCCTTTTGGGGACAAGTCTTGAAAACATTCCCAGCATGAATCACACGGGTACCTGATTGAGTTCAGGGAAAGTGAAGGCGAGTGAAAGGCGAAGAGTGGGGGTTCTGCTTTTCACTCAGAGACGGTAAACTTCTGGCAGGTCCTTGATCCCCTGCAGCCTTCAGGGAACGGTACCGTCAGCCTTTTTTTTTTTTTTATCATTATGGCAAAGGCTGTTTGGGAGGAGGGGTGGGTGGGATGGAGAGCCAATGTCAGGTTTTGATTGCTATAAAGCAAAAAAAAAAAAAAAAAAAGTTTTTCGTTCATGGTTCATCTCCACAACCCCCCCCCCCCCCCCCCCCCCCCCCCCAAAGAACAGTAACTCTAGTTTCTAGAAAACTGGAAAGATTGAAGTTATTGCGTTACCCACCCAACAGCCCTGTGACCTCATCGGCAGCACACCAAATATGAATGCGCCAAGGCCGTGCATAGAGAGTCGGGTATATATAGACTGGCGCAGTGAGATTGTTTTGAGAATGTTTATTGTGTCTGAAAGGTGATTCTCCCTCATTACAAGCAAGGTGGTTCCAAGCAGACTGATTAGTAGAATCAAAGGAATGGGACGCTTACATGGATTATTATAGTTTTTTTTTTTTGGGTGCAGAAATGCTAATTGTGGCGTCTGGCCATCTCCGAGTCATCTGAATGTTGTTCCGACCCTT
>JADBJO010006580.1:75000-82500 GCA_016801955.1 Conus betulinus
GAAAGGGGGGGGGGGGGGGGGGGGGGGGGATGGGATGGGATGGCTTGGGGCGCGGTGGGAGGGGTGGTGGATGTAGTCTGGGGAGAGGTTTTTTTCCCCATCTTTTCGTTTCTGTCATTTTTTTTCTTTTGTTTTCCTTTTCTTTCTTTCTTTTTGAAGACCATTCTAGTCAGATGTTCAGAGTTATGGCGCCTGGCATCTTCCCTTCTGCCTGGCTCCAGGTTTGGTGGTGATTGTGACGGCAGGGAAGAGGTCTGGACCAGACTGTAGTCCGTGGGGGTGCCGAGTGTCGTTTTAATGTTGTGGCATCCTGGATTTCCTGCCAGGCTGATTTCGCATTAATTGTCACGTGGAGTCGACAAAAAAGAGGCCGTGCTCGGTCATACCGTTCGCGGAGATCATCGGTTAGAATGTGTGTTGGTCACGGCTAGCTGGGGGGTAATATTCATATCTTTGTTGGTCAGTTTGCACTGTAGTTAACTTTACGACATATTTTGACTGGCGTGGTGTATTGGCTGAAGCTCGTTTGACATGTCTGAAGAATGTTCATTTGCACTTTCGGCATATGTGGACGTGTTACATTGTTACACTGTCACGTGACCCGTCAAGACAAGGATTTGACCCCTTCTTCCCCCCCCCACCCACTCCTCCCTCCTCCCCGTCCGCTCCCAGATCAACGCTCCCAACCGCTCCCCCCCTCCCCACATCCCACCCACACACACACACACACGTACCCATACAGATACAGACACTCACACTCACACTCACATACACGCACTCACACACACACACACACACACACACACACACACACACACACACATTCTGTTTGTAAAGATCTTTTGGCAGGCTGAATAAAGATGGACGAAAGGGAAGCATTTTGTGGAGAAAGAGAGAGGGGAGACGGAAGGGCAAAGGCGGACGAGACAGGGGCTTAACTCGTACATTTTGTGTGTGAGAATTCCATAGATACATGTACAAAGGCTATGTGGGAATAATCCAGCCATGTGAAGACGATGAAAACATCATCAAAATTGTCACTGACTTCAATTTTAATTATTACAAAAAAAAAGTGGTGTTGTTATGGAAATGTGAAATTATCATGCGGTCTTTTCGTTTTTAATGTTGATTTGGTTCTGAGCCACCCTGATAAGAGAACAGGGTAGCAATTGGTATTATCATTATTATTATAAGAGGACAGGGTAGCAATTGGTATTATTATCATAAGAGAACAGGGTAGCTGTTATTCTTATCATCATATTATTATTATCATTATTATTATTATTATTATTATGATGATGATCATTATCATCATCATCATTAGTAGTAGTAGTAGTAGTAGTACTTTTTTTCACAATCGGCATTACAAAACAACTAGCTATGCGCCATATCATCAATCAGCTAGTGAACAAGTTTAGAACTCTCCATCTGACAAGTCGTACGTCACGTTAAAAAAAAAAAAATGGTGGATTTGAACGCGGCTTTGGTTGTAGGCCCAAACATTCAGTGGGAGCAGGAACACTATCCGGGTCTTTGAAAACTCATTGGAGTTCCATTGCGTGTACTGCAGGCATTCACCTCTTCCGGTTTGTCTGATTGGCTTTGTGCCTGCTTCCTGTTGACAGGCTGGCTGTCAGTTCACCCCACTTCACAGGTGGTCGTGTCAAATTATCAGGTTTAAACCACACACACACACACACACACACACACGGTTTGCAACTAAAGCCTATGTGCAGGCACAAGGCCAACCTTACTGAATAGTGGACAGTACGAAGCAGGCATATGTGGTTACTTAAGAGGGCGGCCCTGCCCACTGAATAGTTCTCTCCCCTGGGAGAGACAAAGGCGAGTAGGTGTAAAGTGAAGAGAGTTACCGTTCCTTTCCTGTGCTTTTTTTTTCTCTCCAAGTTTAAAGTCTTTATTCCCAGCAGGAGATACACAAATTCAATCTTCATATTATCGCCACAATGATTCAAAAAAACAGACACGCGTCCTTGAACTTCACCTAAGGATTCACAAATCATGATCTCAAATTGAACTATGTTAAGCACTGCGAGAACCATGGTATAGCACACCCAATCACAAACACATGGCATATTCAAGAAAGTGTCAGAACCCTGACATAACGCAGTCCGTCAAAAACGCAGGAACACTCTAGAATCAAGTTCTGCAACTTCCCTACACTCTCTGGAATGTTCTGGGACTCTTCAAACTTTCGGAAACATTTCTGTCTCTGTCACCTGTACACTTGTTTTCAATACAACCAGTGGAACCAGTCTAAAATGTCCAGAAAAAATCCCAAAATATTTCGATTTGAAACAAAAACCAATGATACATAGAAAGCACTGTATCTTCTATCCAGTACCAATCTTTCAACGGAATTATGGTCGAACGAGAAGCAAACCTCAGTATGTCTGCATCAAAGAAAAAAAATGCTCAATAGCTGTACGACGGAGCTAAACTCAAAACAATTGTGCTACACTCCTTTCCTGTGCTTCTTTAGAAGGCCCACAGCCTACGACATGGTCTGTGGTATGCTGATACTGTTTTTCTTTTCCGACATACTTTTTTTTTTCCGTGTGAGTTGCATCAAGCTAATTCAAATGAGCCCCGTTTTGATCTTATGTCGAAAACTATGGGTTTCTGAATACTTTGAATTTTGAGCTTCACGGACAACAGTTTGCGAAAAGAGGACGGAGGTTGTGTACGGATGGGCAGAACATACTGCGTGTTGGCGAATACTGTTAATACGCCACACACGTGGCTGAAGTTATCTGGCTTTTCTAGATATGGAGCAGTATGTCTGTCTCTTGAACTGACTGATTGGAATGCATGCCTCTCTCTCTCTCTCTCTCTCTCTCTCTCTCTCTCTCTCTCTCTCTCTCTTCTCTCTCTCTCCCCCTACCATTCCGTTATCCGATCCTACGTTTCTTCGTTGCCATAGGGTACCTGGCCAAAGAATTCTCGAGCAATTCCCTTGCATTAGACCATGCCCTTGCATTAGAGCATGCAGACCAATTGCTGGGAATTCTTTGGCCAAGTACTCGGCATTCTTCTCCTGGACTTTGAGCGGGCTGCTGGTACCAGAAATAGTGCTAATGGGTCTGGGTTGCACGTGCCCTCCCATTGGCTGGAGCCAGATTGCTCGTTAGCTCCGTCCGTCGGCTTCGGCCCAGGATCTCTCTCAGGTTCCCTGATTTGGACTGATAGACAGGATGGAAGAGCGCTGTAGATAATAGCTTCTTTTGTTGGTATTGTTTGTTAGTGGGTGGTATAATGGAAGTTTTTATTCCTCTTCTTCTTTTGGTTCTTTTTTCTTCATCGTCGCCCTCTTTTTCATCACCATCACCATCGTCGTTATCGTCATCATCACCACCATCATCATCACCGTCTTCGTTTGCTTCTTTTCTTTCATCATTGCCATCATTATCAGCATCATCAGCAGCCGCAGCCGCAGCAGCAGCAGCAGCAGCAGCAGCAGCAGCAGCAGAAGCATTATCATCAGCATCAGCAGCAGCAGCAGCGTTATAATCATCATTGGCAGCAGCAGCAGTAGCAGATGCATCCTCCTCCTCCTTCTTCACTTTGCTTTCCTTAATAAAATTCTTGGTCCCCTTTTCCTTGGTCCGCATCATTTTCATTATTTGTCATGACAGCAGCAGCAGCAGCAGCAGCAGCAGCAGTACTATGTTTGCCATTCTTGGAGGTGTGGAGAAGGAGGAAAGGGGGGTAGTAATGGTGGATGAATGTAGAACGGAGGTGTCAGAAATCTGTTCATTCTAGTCTGCTTGTGCGTGTATTTATCATGTTTGCAGGGGCTGGGCATCACATGTATTGAGGGAGTGCATGTAGACAATGCAGGTGCTCGGTGTTACAACGAAGTGCATGCTGATGTTTTTAAATGGAATTTTAGATAACTCTGCATATGACAAGTTCTACTTGAACTGAATAAAAATGTTCAGTCTGGAAATTAATTTTAAAAGTTATTTTAAGTAAACTCCGCGGTTTACAGGGGACAAACAAATTACAAGACAAAACTTGACCCGTTTCGACCTTATAGGCTTTCTTCAGGCAATTCAGGACAATGAAACGAAGAACGAGAAATCATTTATCTTCTCGAATTCGCCGCAAGATGGACACTGAATCAAGATGGATGACGTCAGTCTGGAGTCTGGAGTGTTTCTCTGTGGTATCTCTCCCTCCCCCCTCCCTTTTTCTTCTTTTTTCTTTTTTTAAAAGTTGAACTGAATGTTGATTGAGGTCATGCTATTAACGAAGTTGCGGTAGGGCAACACGGTGTATTGTTTAAAAAGAACCGTGGGAACAGGCACAATACCTGTGCTCTGTTGCACATGGTTAAAACATGGAGAGCCGTGGGATCCCTTACTTCCTCGAGCGTCCGCCATTGCTTTCCTTTCAAAGGTTCTACAGAACTAATCTCACAGAGGACAAAACCCATACAGAACAAATCTCATACAGGAGAAAGTCCACACAGAAAAAATCTCATACAGGACAGATCCCTTACAGAACAGATCTCGTACAGGACAAATTGCATACAGATTAAATCTCATACAGGACAAAACCCATACAGAACAAATCTCATACAGGGCAAAGCCCACACAGAACAAATTTCATACAGGACAAAGCCCATACAGAACAAATCTCATACAGGAGAAAGCCCATACAGAACAAATCTCATGCAGGAGAAAGCCCATACAGAACAACCCATACAGAACAAATCTCATACAGGACAAAGTCCATACAGAAGAAATCTCATACAGGACAAGTCCATACAGAAAAAATCTCATACAGGACAAAGCCGATACAGAACAAATCTTATACAAGATAAATCCCATACAGAACAAGTCTCATACAGGACAAAGCCCATACAGAACAAATCTCATACAGGACAAATCCCACACAGGAAAATCTCATACAGGACAAATTTCCAACAAAAAACAAATCTCATAAGGTCAAATCCCACACAGAAAAATTCTCATACAGGACAAATCCAATACAGAACAAATCTTATACAGGACAAATCCTGTACAAAACAAATCTCATACAGGACAATTCCCGTATAGAAAAAGTCTTACACTGACAAATCCTAACCAGAAACAAAAATCACAGAGCAAGTCCCATGCAGAACAAATCTTATACGGAACAAATCAAATACAGAACAAACACAGAACAAATCCAACATAAAAGGAAACACACATCGAACAAATCCTATACAGAGCGAACTCCTAACAGGGAAAATAACGGATGAATCCCATAGAGAACCAGTCTATTCTGACCCAAACCCTTCGAACCTCAGTCAAAATCCACATTCAACGGATTTAATTTCCATCGTCTACGAGTCAACGTAAACCAATAAAATCAAAACATACCCAATCCGGCACAAACATTTCCTTTATCTAGCGACACCTAAAAAGAGCTCCCTCCCCGGAAGTTAGGGAAAAAAAAAAACAGTGAGCTAAAGTTAGCTCCCTGGCGGAAGTGAAAGACGAAGAGCGCCACTTAGGAGGCAGAGTGGGATGACAGGGGGGCTAATCACCTGCAGATAGGGGGCCAAGTAGTCCAAAAGGACGATGCAGGCAAGACGCTCCGCTGCATGCAGTCCGGGCGCATCATTACTGGCCCCGTCAAGCACTATCAGCAACTGCTGTGACTCCTGGCACTTTTACCGTGTGCGGCGCTGGGCGAGGCGAGCTATATACAACGAGAGAGTCAGGCCATGCTGTCGCCGACTCCGCTCCTCTTTAATCTGACTTGTACGTTAGGGGGATTATTGTGACACAATGCTGATAGAAACCTTTTATCGCTTGTCATTTTCACCTGTTCGCTGTTCAAGTTCTTGACCTCTTGGAGTTCTAACTTCTGCTTGGCACAGTCGGAGCGTGATCTTTCACAGTTACAAAATTTTGGCTGTTTATATTTCGATTTTAGCTTTCATGCTCATATATAGTATTTAAATAATCATACACAAACTTTTCATTGTCAAAGTTCAGTTTCTTGTCGTGAGAACCCTAGCTGCACAAAATGCTAATTGACACACACACACTTTCATAAAACAAAATTTCAGCTAGGTGTTGTCAAAACGTTAACGGCATAGCCAAGTGTTAACACATACCAAAACATCAGCCCTGTTCAGTCAGAGTGCCAGCTCCTGTTTGTCAGAACTTTAGCTAGTTCTAGAGTCTTTCTGATGTTTCCATTGTCAGAACGTTAGTTAGTTCTGTAGTCTTTCTGCTATTTCCATTGTCAGAACGTTAGCTAGTTCTGTAGTCTTTCTGCTATTTCCATTGTCAGAACGTTAGCTAGTTCTGTAGTCTTTCTGCTATTTCATTGTCAGAACGTTAGCTAGTTCTATAGTCTGTCTGCTATTTCCATTGTCAGAATGTTATCTGCTTCCGTAGTCTTACTGCTATTTCCATTGTCAGAACGTCAGTTAGTTCTATAGTCTTCATTTACATTGTCAGAACGTCAGTTAGTTCTATAGTCTTCATTTACATAGTCAGAACGTCAGTTAGTTCTGTAGTCTTCATTTACATTGTCAGAACGTCAGTTAGTTTTATAGTCTTCATTTACATTGTCAGAACGTTAGTTACTTCTGGAGTCTTTCTGCTATTTCCATTGTCAGAACGTTAGCTAGTTCTATAGTCTTTCTGCTATTTCCATTGTCAGAACGTTAGCTAGTTCTATAGTCTTTCTGCTGTTTCCAGTATCAGAACGTTAGCTAGTTCTATAGTCTTTCTGCTATTTCCATTGTCAGAACGTTAGCTAGTTCTGTAGTCTTTCTGCTGTTTCCAGTATCAGAACGTTAGCTAGTTCTATAGTCTTTCTGCTATTTCCATTGTCAGAACGTTTGCTAGTTCTCTATAGTCTTTCTGCTATTTCCATTAACAGAACGGTAGCTAGTTCTATAGTCTTTCTGCTATTTCCATAGTCAGAACGTTAGCTAGTTCTATAGTCTTTCTGCTATTTCCATTGTCAGAACGTTTGCTAGTTCTGTAGTCTTTCTGCTATTTCCATTGTCAGAATGTCAGCTAGTTCTGTAGTCTTTCTGCTATTTCCATTATGAGAACGTTAACTAGTTCTATAGTCTTTCTGCTGTTTCCATTGTCAGAATGTTGTCAGCTTTCTGGTCACAGTCAGAACATCGGCCTTTATGTCCCAGTCAGAACATCAGTCTTTGAGTCCCAGGCATAAAATCAGCCTTTGAGTCACAGTCAGAACATCAGCCTTTGAGTCACAGTCAGAACATCAGCCTTTGAGTCACAGTCAAAACATCAGTCTGTGTCACAGTCAGAACACCAGCCTGTGTCACAGTCAGAACACCAGCCTTTGTGTTCCAGTCAGAAACACCAGCCTTTGAGTCCCAGTCATAAAAATCAGCCCTTGAGTCCCAGTCATAAAATCAGCCTTTGAGTTCCAGTCTTAAAATCAGACTTTGAGTCACAGTCAGAAGATCAGCCTTTGAATCACAGTCAGAAGATC
>JADBJO010006580.1:87500-90000 GCA_016801955.1 Conus betulinus
TTAGTTATGGTAATTCCGTTAGAAATGATTTCCTTGTGAATATTTTACCGAAATTTGATCAAGGAGAAACTGGCATTTGTCCGTTCATTCTGGAAGTTTGGTGATCATCTTCTCAACACCGGGTGTGAGCGCACTGTAATAACTCTGGTTTGCGCTTCGCTGAAACGAAATCACGGTTTATTCCACATGTTTTTGAGTATAAACTATTTGTTATGTTCTGACGGTATTAAGAATCAAAACATACGCTGCAATACTAACCCCGTCAAACGAATGGGAGCTGCAGCTAACAATGCAACATAGTCTTCATGCTCTGGCCTCAGTTAATGAAACTGTAGTGTGCAGTCACCCCATTTCCTGTCTTGCTGTGGATGAATTCATCTGTGTGTGCACAGGTGTGTTGCCAGCGTCCAAGCGAGTCCCGTGCGTACGGGCGTCTGTGTTCGTACACAGTCTTAAGTAGGTGCATACCTGGATGTATGCACTCGAAAGCGACCTCTCCATCTACCCCCCTCCCCCGCCCCCCACCACTTCCCGCGCTCCGTTCCTCCTCCCTTCCTGCCCCCTTCCGCCCAAATCCATTTAGGCGAACACACTGTTGAAAAACAACTAACACATAGGTACGCACGCATGCAAGCACACAGGCACGCACTGGCGCACACGTGCACACACGCTCGCATGCAAGCACCCACGTGCGCGCGCGCGCGCACACACACACATATACATCCATGCACACAGTGCACTCACCGGTGCACGCAAACCTACGGACGCACGCACACATGCTTGCATACACCCCACGCATCCACACATATAGGTACACGCACGCGCTCACACACACACACACACACACACAAACACACACACACACAATCACGCAAATACACAGACACAAACACCAACACAGCCAGCCAGCCAGCCACACACACACGCGCACACGCACGCACGCACGCGCGCGCGCGCGCGTACACACACACACACACACACACACACACACACACACGTCATCCTCCTGTTCAGACGAAGTTTTTTTTTTTTTTTTTTTTTTTCCCCTTAGAGGCGAGAGCTCAAACAAGAGCAGAGCTGACGACAAACATAGCTCAAATAAGTAGGCTAAGTGATAATCGCTTCTCGACTGGTAGCCAAACCCTTTTTAAAACCCTTCCCTTCAACACTCTGAGGGGAAAAAAGAAGGGGAGGAGGAGAGAGAAGGGGATGGTCATGGGGGGCGGGGGGAGAGGGGGTTGGGAGGGGGGAGAAGGGAAGGGGAGGGGAGGACGAGGGGGTGTGTGTGGGGGTGGGGTGGGTGGGTGGGTGGATGTTGAGGAGGGTGATGCCTCGTAGTGTCAAAAAACCACTTATGTCGTGTACTTCGAATGCCGCCCCATCTCCCCCCCCCCCCCCCCCCCCCCCCTTCCCCGCCCGCTTACCACAACCCTCTTTCTTGTGAGTGGCAGTATATATACTGCTCAAAACAATTGAAGGCCACTTGGAAATTCTCTCGCTATTCACAACAGAACGGAAACAACCCAAAACAATGCTTTCGAACTTTACTTCAGCCATTAATCAAAACATCAATGACACAGATTAATGACAAAATTGATTTGAACAGCATGTTTTGTCACTTTCAAGTCCACTACCCATCTGTTCAAAAGTCAGAACGCCAGAGATACACAAAAACACAGTCAGTAACGTGTGTGTCCGCCATTTGCGTGGATGCACACGATGCACCTTTGCCTCATGGATTGAGTCAGAATACTCAGAGTCATCTGGGGTATTGCCTGCCACTCCTGCTCAAGGAACTGGAACAGCTGGTTGAGGTCAACTGGCGGGGGGTGTGATTGCTTCGAAGTCGCCGGCCCAGCACGTCCCATAGGTGCTCGATTGGATTAAGGTCCGGTGAGCAGGCTGGCCAGTCCATGTGGATCACGTGTTGCTGCTGAAGAAAGTTGTTGACGATTCGAGCCCTGTGAGGTCTGGCGTTTCGTATCGCGCCTGGTCCAATAGCTTGCAGCGCTGTTAGCACAAGGGGCTACAGGATGCCATCCCTGTAGCCCACACCGTTGAGGTTGCCTTGCACCATGTGCAGGGGGGTTCTGTAGTTCCGTGCCATCCCTCCCCACACCATTATGGATCCACCACCATAGCGATCACGCTCGCTCACGAGACCATCGTGATAGCGTTCTCTTTGCCGCCGCCAGACACGGTTCCTGCCGTCATGAAATGATAAGGCAAAGCGGGACTCGTCAGTAAACAACACTCTTGCCCACTGATCTCTGGTTTAATGCTAAGTGACGCTGGGCCCAAGCCAAACGAGTAGCACAGTGAGCTGGTGTCAGGACAGGACGGACGGCTGGTCGTCTTGAGCGCAGGTGTGCCTCTCTCAACAACGGTTCCAAATAGTCTGGTCACTGACGGTGACATTGCCGGCTGCTTGCAGCTGCCCCTCTGAGTGTGTCGGAAGTGGCCGTTCTCTGCCTCAAAGCCGACAGGACAACAAACCTGT
>JADBJO010006580.1:92500-97500 GCA_016801955.1 Conus betulinus
GAAGGGAAATAACTCTCCCGACTTGGCCAGATCCCTGAGCAGACAGTAGCCTATTACTCAACGCACTGAAACTGTAACTGAATTCTTTCCCGGCCAGATAGGACTGGAATTCCTCCAGGTATTACGTCACTGGCACCGCTTCCCTTGTTCTATCTAGCAGACGGCTAACGGCCAGACCTGCATCGTAGATCCCGTTTCTTGCCTCTCGCTGCCGGCCCCTCTCTACTTTAGCTTAGCGCGCTGAAAGAAAAAAACGGGTACAGTTTCCTTAATTCCTACAGCTCGGCTTTGTTTTCTTCTGACGTTTGCACTGTTTATAAAGTACGAAAGGGGGGGGGGGGGGGGGGGGGGATGGTTCGTCCTGAAACCTCCTCCCACCCCCCATACCTCCACTTCTCTCTCCTCCGCCTACCCCTAGTCAGTTTATAAAATAAAGAAAGTAGAGGATGGACGAAGAGCCTCCCCCCCCCCTTTCCCTCACCCGCCCCTTCCATCCCACGCCACTTCCACCCCTCCGCCCCTCACCCAGTCGTCTCCTTATATATTCCTCTGCTCTCAGTATATTAAACGGAAGAGGACAGTTTTTTTTCCCACCCAATGTATTCATAAAGAAATACCCCCTTCCATCCCCCTCGCCCCGTCATCTTCTCCTTTGAAACCATCTCATGATATACGTTGAAAGAAAGATAGATTTCCTCACTCTGTTGAATTCAGAGAGAAAGAAAAACAGGGGATGAGGTGTCCGGGTGTTGCATTATCTTATGGACGTAGAAAGAAGATCAATTTCCTCACTCGGTTGAAGTACCCCCGTACGTAAGATCCCCTTCCCCCAGCAGATAAAGCGCTCATGCCATACATAAGATACAGAGACTAAAGACAAAAAATAGCGTTTTAACTATGATGATTATTCATGCTTTAGGAGAGGAGTTTTTGGAAGAAAAAGAAAAAAAAACAACTCTTATCAACTTTTATTTTGGGGGGAGGGGGGGGGGGGGGGGGGGGGGGGGGGGGGGGGGGAAAAATCGGGGGTGACGGACAGGGTAATCCCTTCAGAAGACTATTTCAAACAAAAAGAAAATTTAGGGACAGGGGAAGATTGAGTGATTGTCAAGTCATTTTCATTTATGAAGAAATAGATGGAAAGATAAAGACATTTCCTCTCTGTTTCCTGTAAGGAAATTTAGGGGAGACGATTGATTACCGCTTTAGTAGTTTGAAGGAAAGCGGAAAGAAAATAGATTTTATCATTTAGGTTGGGGGGAAGAAAAATGAAAGAAAAAAGAGGAACAAAAAAAGTAAAGAGAAAAAAAAAGGCGGGGGAAGGGGAATTTTTTTACAAAAAAAAAATTTAAGAAAAAAAAGAAGGATAAACGAGAACAGAGAGGGCGCAGACAATAATTCTCCAGAAAGTCCCATTGTTTGACCACCCCAAACAAATTCCAACAACCAAAATTAAGACAGCAGAAGAAGAGAGATGAACCCTTAAGAAGCAGATAATTGAAGGATGAAGAAGAAGGAGATAAGTAGAAGAAGAAGAAAGAGAAGAAGAAAAAAGAAGACAGAAGACAGAAGAAGAGAAGAAAAGAAGAAGAAAAAAGGAGAAAGAAAGGAAAGAAGAGGAGAAAGAATTGATTTTTCTTTTTTTAGCTTTCGTTGTATATATTAAGAAGCAAAAAAAAAGGAAGAGAAAATAAAGAAAAAGAAGGGTTACCCCCCCCCCCCAAAAAACTCCCCCAAAACAAAGACAAAATTAAGATAGAAGAGAAGGAAGCTGAGAGAAGAGGAGAAAGAAAAAGGAGTAACTTGAAAGTTGGAATTCTTTGAAGTGGACGTGTATTAAAAGAAAAAAAAAAAGAAAGGTATAGTGGAAGGAGAGGGGAGTTTTGGTAATACCTAGTTTAACCCCCACCCACCCCCCCCACCCCCCCATTCGACCGCCATCTCACTATCTAGAAGCTGAGGAAGATGAGATGAAGCAGATGTTTTCTCTGCTCTCGGTTATAATAAATAACCGAGGAAAAAAAAGAAGAAGAGGAAGAAATGATGATTTTTCCAGTTGGGTTTCGTATTATGTTTTTAAAAGAATAGACAGAAAAAGCGGAAAAAAAAAAAAAACAGGTAACGTCCGCCCCCAAACCCCCCTCCATATTTAGAATCTGAGAGAAAAAGATGAAGTGATTCTTTTTTTTATTACTGCCCGCTCTTGGCGTAATAAAACCAGGAAAGAAATGGTAGGAAAAAAAAGTAACAATTCTCTCACAGTTTATATATATTATATATATAGATATATATATATATATATATATATATATATACACACACACACAAAAACTATTGAGAAATGACAAAGACGTTCTCTTCCTATGCAACCTGGATTTGGCGGTGGGGGGGGGGGGAAGGGATGTGTGAGGGGGGGGGGGGGGGGGGGGGGGGGGGGGGGGAGTTGCTACGCCGTAGTGTATTGCCTCTGACAGACTGTTCAACATCTTCGAGGTCAGCTGAAAGCTCCTAAACTTTGGCAGACATCCACGGCAGACACACCAGCCATTGTTCACGTGACCTGTCACGTGATGTATGCATTTTGACGTGAAATTCCTGTGTCCTTCCCTCGTGAATTATGAAGTCGATGAATGCCCTGTGATTTACGTACTAGGTCGGTTTTTCATATTGGACTGGAAGATTCTAGAGTGGGGGGGTTCAAGGTAAGGTCAGCCCTGTGTGGATAGCTGCCAGATGCGGTAAAAAGACGGCAAGTCATGTGGTTTATAACTCAGCCGACCAAGTAGGGTTACATACGAGCTTCGAGGGGGGCCAAGTGGGAACATACGCATTGTCAAGATACGTCACGTGAAATGTGACGTGTGCATTGAATGTCAGGAACGATGTGAAAGCCCCAAATTGCTGCAAGTTTTTAGGATTTTTTTTCACACACACAACTCACGCACAATACAAAAAAACACATACGCGCGAGCGCGCACACGCATTTTCACACACACACACACACACACACACACACACACACACACACACATAGACACACTGAGAAACTGCGTTCTAACATTTCCAACTATGTGACAGAGCGCGAAGTGACACCAACCGAACTGAAGCCGTCGTGAAGAGAAATAGACATAACGGGGCGACGCTCTCTTGTCGCGTTGTCACTTTCCTCCTTCACCCTGGTTCTGAAGTGGAATGGCACAAACTGGATTTATTATACCGTAGTCTAGATATACTTCTCTCTCTCTCTCTCTCTCTCTCTCTCTCTCTCTCTTTGGGTCCTCTGTTTTATGGCATTCCAGGACTCAATGTGTGGGTGGGTCGGACAGGATTGTAAGCGACATTGATGACCCTTTTGTTTCCCTGGAGAAAGCGATCGAACATCAGCGGGGCAGTTTTGTGGACAGTACTTGAAGGTGACCCCAGACCTGCGGCGTGGGAAGATCAGAGTCAGTTGTCGGTCAGTCTTGACCCGTGGCTATTTTATCTCTTGTCGTTCATTCCCTGCTTGACCAATGGCGCTTCCAGTTGTAATTTGACAGTTTGTTCATTTAGTATATATTTATTTCAAATTTGTTTTATCTATTGAAATTTGAAGACTAAATAGCCTTACATGCGAAGTCGTAGCCATGAGACCCTATTCTTAAATTCTCTCATCTTAGTTATTTACTCACTTCTCCATCGGTTTTTAAATCAAGCGTGGCGTCGTCTTGAAACTTGGCGGATGTGGTGTAGCGTATATGGACTAGTCCGCACGCAGTGAGATCTCCTTGATGAAACTGAAACTGAATTAGATGTTCATTTAATATTAATTCATTTATTTGGTTAATGATCAGTAATTGATGCGTTTAATAAGTTCTCTCCTTCTCTCTCTCTCTCTCTCTCTCTCCTCGTCAATGCCATCCTCTCTCTCTCCTCTCTCTCTCTCTCTCTCTCTCTCTCTCTCTCTCTCCCCCTGTGTGTGTGTGTGTGTGTGTGTGTGTGTGTGTGTGTGTGTGTGTGTGTTACAAGAAGAAAAGTGTTCCCACAGGTCGCCATGTTGTTTACAGCACAGTAGAAGGAGGGAGAGGACAGGGGTGCAGAGAAAGGGAAGGGGACGGGGTGGTGGTGGGGTTTGAAACTGACCAGGTTTTCAGCCTGGCATGACAACACACGGGACACTCAATATCACCACCTCATCCCTTTCAAATCCCTCCGTCCCTTCCACCCCACCCACACCACCACCCCACACGCCACACCCCACCACCTTGCTGTCACGCCTTTCCCTTTCCCTCTCCATACACGTGTGCGTGCGTGCTTGCGTGCGTGCGTGTGTGTGCGCGCGCGTGCGTGCGCGCGCGCGCTCGTGTGTGTGTGTGTGTGTGTGTGTGTGTGTGTGTGTGTGTGTGTGTGCGTGCGTGCGTGCGTGCGTGTGCGTGCGTGCGTGCGTGCGTGTAATAACTGTTGACCTGAGATAGACAAGTGAACAGTGGTCAACTAGTGACCATCCCCGAGCTAGCAAGAAAGGAGGGAGGGGTAGGAGAGGAGCGAGAGAGGGGTAAGGGTAGGGGAATGTTAATACCCTGGCTTTGTTGCTGTCGTGTCTGGAAGCGTGGACGTTGTCCAGGGGCGAGGGTCTTGAACCTGAACTTGAAGGGTGAGATTCGTGTCCTATTGGCCGAAGGCCCTTAAGGACAGGGTGTACTCGCAGACCGAGATCTGCATACTCTGTAGCAACTGTTGTCGCTGGCAGTGTAGTGGGTGAGTTCCGTGTAGTTGCTGTCGTCTGTCTGGTCTCTCTTTGAGCTCCGGGTTCTTTGGGAACTTTAGTTCACGTTCGGGTGTTGGTCGTCCGACGATGGGCGTCGGTGTATTTCACCTCTTTCACCCTCAGCTTAAAGCGGTCTTCAGGGCCACCAGGCGGCCTTCTGCGTGCTTGTGTGGCGATGGTCCTTTCACTCTCTCTCTCTCTCTCTCTCTCTCTCTCTCTCTCTCTCTCTCCCTCTCTCTCTCTCTCTCCCTCC
>JADBJO010006580.1:105000-112500 GCA_016801955.1 Conus betulinus
CTGTCCGTCTATCTGTCTTTCCAAAATGTTCATCTAGTTAGTCGCACACACACACACACACACACACACACACACACACACACACACACACACACACACACACACACACACACACACATCTCTTTCTCTCTCTCTCTTTCTGTCCGTCTGTCTGTCCGTTTGTCTGTCTGTCTGTCAGGCTGTCTGTCTGCCTCAACGCACGCACACACAGTCACACAGACACAGACAACACACACACACACACACACACACACACACACACACACACACACACACACACACACACACACAACACACATGTGAACAATACGTCAGGGCGGTCCTATTTTGTAGAGTAAAATGTTCATTCCAAACAGTTATTCGTCCCTCAGATGTTCTGTTGTTCAGAGGAAGCCCCAAAACACAAGTCCGTATCGCTGTACCCACGTGACGGGCGACAGACAGACAGACAGACAGACAGACAGACCTGCCAGACTGATAATAACTGTCACCGTCACCCGCTGAAGGGATCATGAGAGGCGAAGAGTGAGATTGGGGTTAGAGTGATAGCTAGGAAGCGGAGGTGTTACATCGCGGAATGTCGCAATCCTATGGCTTGTCACAAAGTGCGACAAAACGAGGCGAACCTCCTACAAGGAGGTTCGCCATAGAAATTGCGACAACAAAAGCGCGCGCGCGCATGTGTATGTTTGTATGTGCATGCGTGCGTGCTTCCGTGCGCGCGCGGGCGCGTGTGTGTTTGTGTATTTGAACGAATCTAGAAATGAGCATTTTCGGATTTGGAACGAATTTATAAGTGTGCAATGTTTCATTAGGAACGAATCCAGAAACCTCTCTTCTAGGTATTTTTAAAAGGATAAATTCACACCAAAAAAGTTTTTTTTCGGAACGTCGTATGTCGAACAAGCACTGAAAACGCCAGTAAGGTATTTCTTACGTGGATAAAATCCCGAAACTCTCTGCTTGCAACTTCTTTTATAGAATAAATTTACAAAGTGAGATTTAGAAATTTAGCAACAACAAATCAAACAAGAACATACGCTGTCTCCTACACAAAACAGTGGAAAGTCCAAACTGCATCAGATAGAATATCTAACGAGAACATCAAAGCCATGAACTTCTCTCTGGAAACGAAGTCTCTTACCGACTTTTTTTTCCTGTGGTAGTTCATGGGAGGTGATAAATATTTCTGACTTGAAGTAGTGCCCTGTGTCTTATATCAAGGACGTTACCATTCCGTTGTCGCTTGGAACATTTTCTTCATGTTGTTTGTTTTGGGTCTCCCTCTCCTTTTCTTGCGTCCCTCCGCACCTTTTCGTCTCTGCTTTCTCTCTTAGTAATAGTAAGCCTCCAAGCCCCATTTAGACTGATTTTCCTCAAACAACTGTCCAGTCACACTTCGTTCTGTCACGACATTTGAAATCGGTTAGGCCAAGTAACCAACATGAACTGAATCGCCCTGTTGCACATAGATGGCAGTGACGTTTGTACTGAGGACTGGTCTTTTATAGTACCAGAATTTGATTTGTTTTTCTGAAGTTGACCCTTGGATTTTGAATTGTACATTGTTTGGGCCGACCACGCTCTGTGTTTGGGTAGACCACCTTCTGTGGTCGTGTGGCATATCAGCAACATGATGGGACTATGTTATCGATCACAGTTTTCTTTGGGCACATTGGTGACCTAGTGCTATGTCTCTCTTCGATATAGACAATGACGGGGGTTGGTTATCTTGGCGGTCAGTGAGGCAGATTGTTCTGCTATCATGACCTAGACGTGTGGAGGAGTTGCACCTCTACCTACTTTGTGTCCCGCCTGGCTCTGGCGTGACTCAGGTGTGACACGAGTTGCGCGTGTGTGGGAGATCGATGTTATCAGCCATGTGCAAGATCAGCCTCACTCTGTCTGTCTGTCTGTCTGTCTGTTTCTCTGTTTGCCTGACTGTCTGTCTATCTGTCTACCTGTATCTATCTCTCTCTCTCTCTCTCTCTCTCACACACACACACACACACACACACACACACACACACACACACACACACACATCTCTCTCACTCTCTCTCTCTCTCTCTCTCTCTCTCCCCCCCCCCCCCCCCCCCTCTCTCTTTCTCAGTGCCTGCCTGCCTGTCTGTTTACCTTTTTTTTTTTTCTATCTTCCTCTCTCCTTCCCCCCTCCCTTTCTCTCTCTCTCTGTCTCTCTCTCTCTCTCTCTCTCTCTCTCTCTCTCTCTCTCTCTCTCTCTCTCTCTCTCTCATATCTATACAAGAGCAATGATACACTTTTATTATTATGTGTATGATTATTGTGCATTTACCCCATTCAGATAGGGAATTTGTACTTAGTTTTGATCTCTCTCCTCTCTCTCTCTCTCTCTCTCTCTCTCTCTCTCTCTCTCTCTCTCTCTCTCTCTCTCTCTCTCTCTCTTCTACACAGGAGCAGTTTGTCAATTTTGCTAGCAAGTCTTGATTATAGAGAATTAACCCAACGGAGATACTGACTTTTTCTTACAAATCTGATAAGAAATCCATATCATTCTCTCTCTGTCTGTCTGTCTGTCTGTCTCTCTCTCTCTCTCTCTCTCTCTCTCTCTCTCTCTCTCTCTCTCTCTCTCTCTCTCTCTCTATTATACAAGAGCGTGTGCGCGCACGGTTCATGACCTGTTCATGAGAGTGGAATGTTTTTCTTTGTTTAGTTTTTTTTTTTTTTTCTTTTCTTTTCTTTCTTTTTTTTTATCTTTTCTTGAAAACCCTGCTCTGAACTCGGAACGGTCAACGTGTCAACTTATTCTGCGGAACTGTGCGTAGATCCATGGCTCATCTCCCATTTTCTTGTACCGTTTGCATCAAGTGATGAACATGCTTTGTTGATGCAAGGCTTTGCACTGAAGAACGAGGGCCATCTTGTTTATTTCCTGTGGTGATTAGTTCTGACACGCTGAGATATTTACTCCAAATTAGAGAGACATTTTCAAGATATTGTTATCTCCCTTTCTTTAGGGGTTGTGGCAAGCATGTAATTCTTCTATTTTGAACTCAACTAAGCGCGCGCGTGTGCGCGCGGCTTGCGTGCTTACTGTGCGTGCGTAGGCGCATATGTTTGCATGTGAGCGGGCATGTGTGTGTGTGTGTGTGTGTGTGTGTGTGTGTGTGTGTGTGTGTGTGTGTGTGTGTGTGTGTGTGTGTGTGAATGTGCGCATGAGCGCACGTGCATGCCTGCGTACGTTTGTATGTTCATGTGTGAGCGTGCGCACGGTCTATGTGATCAACGCGTCATGTTTAATTTGATAGTCAATTTGTTTCACATTCCTTTTGTTTTGTTTTTTTTATTTACTTTTTTCCCTATTTGTTTTTAGGACATTGTTAATTGAAATAAATCTTATGGATGCACAGACACTGGATCCTTCTATATGTATATAGATTGAATTTGACAGTCCCCACACCGATCCACTTTTCTTTTTTTATGTACTCATTCTCAAACTTAGGCACTACACTTTGCTTATAATGTCTCTGTTGAGTCATTTGGAGAAGATGATAACCGAAATCACGTGTTCTGCATGTTGAATAACCCACATCAGCAAGGGAGATGACCCAGACAACAATTTTGGTAGAAAAAAAAACCTCTCTAATGGGTGAAAGAAAAACATACACCGGCAGAAAGACTGAAATATTGTGTGGCGCTGTATTGGGGCTGACTCTTGTCTTTCAAGGGAGAGCAGTCGTCGTAATCCCCAGAGTGACAGGACATCTGTTGTAACAAAGTAGAACAAGTCACTTTCAAACTAACGGTTGGATCGTTCACTTCCTCCTCTTGTTTCCCCTCTCTGCTTATTAGTTGTATCAGCCACAAGGAGAGTGGCTGTACACCAAAAAAATAACGCGCCAACAAGGCCTTGCTTAAGGAGTGGAGTATTAATAGACTGGTGCAATGTTTTTGATGACTTAAAAAAAAAAATTGTGTCTGAAAGTGGATTCTCCTCATTTTCTTTCATACGGACATCAAAGTACAAGCCAGGTGGTTCCAAGCAGACAGATTAAAATCAAAGGAATGGGACTATTTGGGCGCTTCAAGCTGGCGCAAAAATAAGGTCACTGGTGAGTGCAAAGGCCTGAAGTGTGATGTCAACTAAGGGGAAGGTCATGTATTTGAAGATTTGTGATTTCATCAGTGGAGATCCCCTCCCCCAAACAGGGAAACGATTGGTGGGGGTCTCTTTTGATCAATCATCAGTTTAACATTGAATGCGGATCAGGTTTATGGCAGGCCTCAAAACGCTTACATGAATCATATAGTGTTTCTTTTCTTTTCTTTTCTTTTTTTTTTTTCTTCAAAATCCTAATTGCGGCGTATGGCCAGTAAGAAAAGGGCGGGGCCGGAGGCAGTCATCATACACATTCTGAGGGGGAAGTGGAGGCTGCAAAGGTCTCACCCTCAGGAAGCCAGCTTGCCATCTCCAGTCGTCAAGGTCCAATACACAGACGAGAAGCAGGAAGAAGACGGAGGAGGAAGAAGGAGGAAGGGAAGAAGGAGCGACCCAGAAATAATTGGGGGAAGAGACTGAAGTGGAGCTGAAGAGGACGGGCACCAATGACAATTATAATGACTGTGGCAATGACAGTGACAATGATAATGATAATGACAGTGATAATGACCATAACGACCATGATAACGGCAATGATAATGACAATGATAATGACAATGATGATGACAATGATAATGACATCGATAATGACAGTGATACTGACCATGACAACAATGATGATGACAATGATAATGACCATGATAATGATAATGACAATGAAATGATGATAACTATGATAATGACAATAGTGACAATGACAGCGATAATGACAATGACATTTTATATAAAGGTGAAGGTATTTGGATTAGTTAGCCATTTTTCATACTGATCTTGCCGTTACTATTCCATGAAGCTAGTACTAATTGATACAACGTATGCATCAAACATGATTATACAATTAAAAAAAAAAAAACCCAACAACAAACCAAAGAAACTAGCATCAACAGCCACCACCACCAAGAAGCAGGAACTGACATCATCAGTGAAAAGAAATAACCGATAAAAAGCCATTTAAAGTACTAAAACGAAAACAATTAACAAGAAGAAAATAGCATATATTGAAAGTATTGACGTAGAGATTGTATTTAAAAATGTCTGTATGAGACAAACCAACCAACCAACAAAAAAGAACGAAAAAATCCAAAGAAGAAAGAAAGAAAAGGAAAGAAAGGCAAGTAAGAGAGCCACATTGAAAAAGCTCCAAGGGGACTGAAGCACGACAGGCCATAATCGAGCCTCGCGGAGAGTTGTCGCTGATGACCTATGCTGTCTTGGAGGCTCAGGGCTAAAGTGAACTAGTAAGAAAGTAACCTGTAAGTTTCCCCAGTGTACCGCTGCTGCTGCAGATGCTATCTTTTCAGCGCGTGCGTTCAGTAGCATGTCTGTCTATCACAAATATCAATAAAAAAAAACCCCTACTGAACCATTTTTTAACAAAACTTAGTGGAGAGGTGGAATAAGGCCCAGGAACGAAGTCTCTAAATTTCGGTGCAGATGTGGGCCCAGTGTCTAAGGCTAAGGGATTACATTTGAGTGAAGGTTTGATGGAAGTTGAGAGGATCTGTTCGATCTTGGCGAAGGTCTGCGCTCTCCCGAGTTTTTTTTCTGGTCTGACTGACCGTTGCTTAGCATCCAGTTTTACTTTGAGGGAAGGTTAGGAGAGCGAAAGATGAACGACATGTATGTGGTATTCTGTTTTACTTTGAGGGAAGGTTAGAAGAGCGAAAGATGAACGACGTGTATGTGGTATTCTGTTTTACTTTGAGGGAAGGTTAGAAGAGCGAAAGATGAACGACATATATTTAGTATCCAGTTTTGTTTTGAGGGACGGTAAAGAGAGCGAAAGCTAAAAGACGTATGTTTGGTATCCAGTTTTACTTTGAGGGAAGATTAGGAGAGTGAAAGATGAATGACGTGTATTTACTTGCAAAGTGAGGCGACTGCAGGCGGAAAATCTAAACTCAGCTGTAAAAAGTCAAAAACATGTGCAAACGAATCACAAGACAAAACATGACGCGATTCGACCCCGCAGGTCTTCTTCAGGCAAGATAAACACCACCCATGACAACGAAAATGAAGAACGAGCAATCACTTATGATTTTCGTTGTCCAGAGTCTTGTTTATCTTGCCTGAAGAAGACCTAAGAGGTCGAAACGCGTGGGTGTTTTGTCTTGTGATTCGTTTGACTGTGTTGTTTGTCCGAGTTATTTCAAATGCCTTTAAAGACGTGTGTTTAGTATCCAGGTTTGTTTTAAGGGAAGATTAACGAGAGCGAAAGGTGAGTGACCCATCACCCTTAGAAACGACTGAGGATGGCAGCCGGAAGTCGGCGGTGACACCTTTCAATGTTACGTGCGCTGGCTTCCAGCGACACTTTTGGGACGACATGGCGGCTCCCAGCACAGGAAATGACCCCGTGACCTCGCCGTGTGTGACGTGACCCCTCGTCGCCACCCGTCCACCAGACGCCTCGGCCCAGTCTGCGCATGCGTCACCGAGTGAACGATATTCGTGTCATGTTCTGTGGTGTGTGTGTGTGTGTGTGTGTGTGTGTGTGTAGGCGAAGGACACATGCGTGAATGCGCGCATATATGTGGTGGGTAGAATGTGATGCAATATAATATGGTATGATACAATACAAAATAATGCAGTGCAGCACAGTACAGCGTTTTGAAATCCAGTGCATTGCATTTATGGTGCAGATAATTTCATGCAATGCACTACATTGTATTACAATTCAAAGTAACGTGCAATGCAGTGAAATGAAATGCAATAGAATGCAATGCAATCCAACTAATATGCAATGTAGTGTAAGAAAATTCAATAGAATACAATGCAATCCAACTAATATGCAATGCAGTATAATGAAATGCAATAGAATGGAATGCAATCTGACTAATATGCAATGCAGTGTAATGACATGCAATAGAATGGAATGCAATCTGACTAATATGCAATGCAGCGTAATGAAATGCAATAGAATGTAATGCAATCCAACTATGAGATACTACACGATAGAGTGCAATGAACCCAATACAATGCAATGCAATACAATGAAAAAAACATTGCAATGCCAATGTACTCTAATCTTGTCCAATCCATTTCAATGACCACAATGAACAATGCAATACAATACAGTACGATGCAATACAGTGAGTTTACAGTGCACTGCAACTCAATACCATGTAATGCAGTTCCTTACAATACCATGCGATGCAATTTAGAGCATCGTAATACAATGCAGTGCAATGCAACGCAAAGCAATACGATGCAACACAATCCAGTGTCATAAAATCTAGTGCATTGGAACACAACACAATGCATTGCAGAAGGCATCCTATTACAAAGTATATATTTCAAAAGAATGAGCAGCAGAATGAAGAGTAGGAAGCCGTGAAGAAGACGAGAGAAAAAAAAAGGAG
>JADBJO010006580.1:127500-130893 GCA_016801955.1 Conus betulinus
CAGGATAGCCAGAAAATCCCTTCTCTGTCTCTGTCTGTCCTTCTGTCTGTCGACACTTCTGCTCTCTTCTCCCTGTCTCTCTCTTCTCTGTGTCTCTCTGTCTGTTTATCTGTCTGTCTGTCTGTCTGTCTGTCTGTCTGTCTCTCTCTCTCTCTCTCTCTCTCTCTCTCTCAATCTGCGACATGAATCACAATGTATATCCCCATTCTGAATAAATCGTGAGTCTTGAGTCTTGAGCCCCCCCCCCCCCTCTCTCTCTCTCTCTCTCATATGATACAGTGCTGGTAACATTGTCGACAAGTGCTTTTTAATTTGCCAGTTTTCGGACTTTGTAAAGGCCTTTGATATGATCGGCCACATGTTGTTTTTTGAGGAAATTAAGGCTGTATAGGTATATGATAGTACTCTTCCACTCATGCGATCATTTTCAATAAACAGGCACAAGGCATCTCGTATTGATGTTTGTCAATTTGATTTTCTTCCAATAAATTATAGTGTTCCTCGAGGTTCATTCCTAGACCTTATACTGTTTTAAATGAAAGGAGCGATTTTTTTTCTTCTGTGTTATTTGTTCGCTGAAGCTTCTTATGAACTTTTTCCTGACAATAATTCGGTTCATTCTAATCTCTCTCTTTAAGGATTCTATCAGCAGATCTCCACTTTCAGTTTCAGTTTCATTAAGGTGTCACTGCGTGCGGACTAGTCCGTATACGCTGCGCTACACACCATTTGCTAAGTTTCGAGGCCGCACTGCGCACGATTCGAAGCTGGTGGATAAACACATTACTGACTGAAATGAGAGAATTTAATAAGGGTCTCATAGCTGCGACGTGACAGACGTCTGACCTGTGCATTAGGCCAACGCGCTGGTCAGAAATGAGGTGCTGATGTCAAAGAAAAGTGTAATCAGCTTATAACATGGGCTGACCTTAATTACATGTCTTTAAACCCAACTGAAATCAAATACATAAGTCTGACCAGACAAAATCGTCTAAAGCAGCCTTCTGTTTTTGTTTCCTATTGATTTTGTTCCAGCGTAGAGGAAGTACAAGAAGAATGGAAAGGAGGAGGGGAAAAATTGAAGAACGGAAGGGAGAAAGAAAGGGAGGAATGAAGACTGGAAAGGTGAAGGAAGAAAAAAGGGAAAATGGAAAGAAGGGTGATAAGACAAAGGAAGGATGGAAAGGAGAAAAGAAAGGAGAAATATGGAAAAGAGAAAGGAAAGGAAGGACGGAAAGGAGAAAAGAAAGGAGACATATGGAAAGAGAAAGGAAGGATGGAAAGAGAAAGGAAGGATGGAAATGAGAAAAGGAATGAAAAGGAAAAAGGAAAAGAGAAATATTTGAGCGGGGGTCGGGGGAGGGTGTGTGGGTGTATTGGCGCACACTCCAAGGAAAGAGAAAGGAATAGTAGAAAGGAAGGGAAAAACGCGCGCGCGCGCGCGCGCGCGCGCGCGCGCGCGCGCGAGAGAGAGAGAGAGATCGAGAGAGAAAAGAGAGAAGAAATCGCAGAAAGAATATCGACAGAGGCCCAGTCCCCATAAGGAAGAATCAAATATTTACAACTGTAACACTAATAGAAACAATAATGACATTCAGCAATTGTAATATGTATACTTACTTATGAGAGAGAGAGGAGAGAGAGAGAGAGAGAGGAGAGAGAGATGAGAGAGAGAGAGAGGAGGGAGATGAGAGAGAGGAGCAGAGAGAGAGAGAGAGAGAGGAGAGAGAGACAGAGAGAGGGAGAGAGGAGGGGCAGAGAGATGAGAGGAGAGAGGAGAGAGAGAGGAGAGAGAGAGAGAGGAGGAGGGGAGAGAGAGAGGAGAGTAGCGAGGGAGAGGGAGGCGAAGAGAGAGAGAGAGGGAGGGAGTGGGACAGAGAGAGGAGAGAGAGAGAGAGAAGAGACAGGAGACAGAGGATAGAGAGAGAAGAGAGAGAGAGAGAGAGAGAGAGAGAGGAGGGGAGAGAGAGGAGGAGAGAAGACAGAAAGGAGAGAGGACAGAGAGAGGAGAGAAAAGAGAGAGACAAGAGGCATGAGAGAGACATTACAGTTTAGAAGAGAGAGAGGAGGAGAGAGAGAGAGAGAAGGAGATGAGGGAGAGAGGCGAGAACACAGAGCGATTAGACCGGAGAGAGAGAGACGGAGAGCACGAGGAGGGGGGGAATCAGGATGGGGAGGAGAGGGGACAGAAAGAAGGAGAGAGAGACAGGAGAGAGGGAGAGGAGTCAAGACAGAGAGGGAGACAGGACATCGTTGCAAGAGAGGAGAGACAGAGAGGGAGAGAGAGAGAGAGAGAGCAGAGCGAGAGGTGGAGAGACAGAGAGAGAGACAGGACAGACAGACGAACAGAAAAAAGAAAGACGCATGCTGGCACAAACACTATCAGTAGACCCCTTTTACCTCACTGAACAAAAGCCTTTGTACCTTCATTATCAATAAGAACAATACCCACCCATCACCAACCCATTCACCCCCCACCACACCCCCTCTCACAGCACACAGCCCTTCTGGAAATCGTATGCAGGAGGTCCAATCAAAAAGAGAATTCATTTCCTTAACATGCAGCGAAGGTTAGGGTTGTAGAACAGACAAACAAACAAAAAACAAAACAAAACAAAAAACAAAAACAAAAAACAAAACAACACAAAACAAACAAACCCAAAACATGTGGAACAAAAGGGAAAAAAACAAACACAAAAAAAAAAAAGAAGCAACAAATGGAAAAGCATAGGGGTTGGAGAAATAGGTGGATTTTGGAAGGACGGGGGGAGGAGGTGAAAAAGTGAAATCGAGAGGGGAAGGGGGGGGGACGGGGGGAGAGGTTGATAAGCAGAAGGGGGGGGGGGGGGGGGGGGGAGGGCGAGGGGATGGGGTGGAAGATGTGGGGTGAGGAGAACAGTGGATTTTAAATTGGAAGGTTATGGGGGGGTTGGTAAAACAGTGGATTAATTGGAAGGTTATAGGGGTTGGCAAAACAGTGGATTAATTGTGAAGGTTATGGGGTTGGTGGCAAAACAGTGGATAATTGGAAGGTTAATTGGGGGTGGTAAAACAGTGGATTAATTGGAAGGTTATGGGGGTTGGTAAAACAGTGGATTAATTGGAAGGTTATGGGGGTTGGTATTTAAAACAGTGGATTAATTGGGAAGGTTATGGGGGGGGATTTGGTAAAACAGTGGATTAATTGGAAGGTTATTGGGGGTTGGTGTAAAACAGTGGATTATTGTGGAAGGTTATTGGAAGATTATTTATGGGGGGTTGGGATAGTGTTAAAACAGGTGGATTAATTGGAAGGTTATTGGGGTGGTAAAACAGTGGATTACATTGGAAGGTTATTGGGGGTTTAAAAAACAGTGGATTAATTGGGAAGGTTATTGGGGGTTGGTAAAACAG
>JADBJO010006581.1:5000-15000 GCA_016801955.1 Conus betulinus
AGATAGGTACGTGTGTGTGTATGTGTCTTTCAAGGGGTTTGGATAGAATCGATAGTAAGGATATAGGTCTGAAATTATTTGGATCTGACAGATCATTTGATTTTGGAAGGGGGGGGATCACTTTGGCGTTTTTGAACGCCTGAGGGAAAACATTAGTTTCAATGGATAAATTATATATGTATGTAAGAGACTCAACAATGTAAGGTAGAGCGAGTTTGAGAAGAAATGCGGGTATGTTATCAGGACCCATGGATTTTTTTTACTCTTTAATTGCGCTATGTGCATTCCTACTTCATGTACAGCAAGAAGGGGAATTTTGATTGAGTTACTGGATTCAAGTTTTTTGTTTGCAAAATGATATTAGGGAAGTCGGGCATGTATATTCATTTGGTGCTCTTATAGTCTGTGAAGCTTGAGTAAGGGTATCTGATAATGACAGAAAGTGGGTATTAAATTTGTCCGGGGTGATGTTTGTGCTTGAATTTTGTAAATCTGTACGCTTGTTGCGTACAATAGAGTTTATTGCCCTCCACATTGGCGCTGTGGATTTTGCATCCGTTATCATTTGACTGAAGTAGTCTCGTTTGGCTTTTTCAACTTCGTTTGAAACAAAGTTTCTCTGCTCTTTGTATTCGTCAAACAAATTTGCTGCCTTGAGTTGGTCACGTAGTACCATTTCTTGCAGCAATTCTGGTGTTAACCACGGGTTCATCTGCGGATGCCTAACTCTTTTTTGATGTAATGGCGCGTGTTTATTTATGATGGTGAGGAATGTTTGGTACCAGAAGGACAGTGTATCATTGACGTCTGAGTAATTATAAGTTAAGTGAAATGGGGAAATGTTTAAGTCATAGAGGTATGCTGCTTCATGAAACTTTTTTTGAAAGAACGGTATTGGATGGTCGTGTGACCTTTGGGTGGTGGTTTTGGGAGCCTTAAGGACCACGTGCAGAAGACTGGACAGTGATCACTAATATACCAGAATGTACCACTGAAACATCTAATATTGCAGATTTGTTGTTAGTGTATACATGATCAATAAGAGTCGCAGCTGTTTTAGTTATTCTCGTTGGGGGTTTGTACTAACTGATGGAGTGCATTAAGTGATAGTGTACTTGTCCAAGCTGGTTGTTGTTTTAACATATCAATATTAAAGTCCCCTAACAGTAGCACATTTGAATTTTTGTGACAGGCCCAATCCATCATTTGTACAAAGTTGTCATACCATTCGTATGTGGAAGATGGCTGTCTACATGAATGTCCGATTATTAATGGCGGTGATTTGGAGGGTTTTTTTTTATTTCAATCCAGATACATTCGACAGCATTAGTTTCAAGATCAGTGTGTGTGATTCACGAATAGTCTGTGTCGGTGAGAAAGTAGTCCTGGTCCCAAAGTCAGGACGTTGGCCCAAAGTTTCTTCTCAGACAGACAGGCAGATAGACAGACAGACAGACAGACAGCCAGACAGAGACAGACAGACAGACAGACAGACAGACAGAGAGAGAGAGAGAGAGAGAGAGAGAGAGAGAGAGAGAGAGACAAACAGACAGACAGACAGACGGACTTCCAAGACAAGAATTCCAAGACATCTCTTTTCTTTTTTGCTTACTTGGTTGTGGATGTACTTACCCTTAAAATCCCCTAAAGGACTACACGCATGGCGGATCAGTGCCCTGCTGCCCATGATTGAGATGACGAGCAAGCAGTCACGGCAGCCCTACGACCTGTCAATTGACAATAATTAAAACAAAATCGTAGTATTTATCATCGTCCATTCGCCAAAATGTTTCTTTTAAGGGATGCAAAGAAATTGTCATCAATCTTGTTCTCCATCGCTGAGCTAAACTTAGACAGACAGACAGACAGACAGGCGGGCAGGCAGGCAGGCAGGCAGGCAGACAGACAAGGACAGACAGAAAAAACAGAGAGATAGATATGCTAGCAAACAGAAACAATGACAAACACATGGATAGACAGGTGGGCAGTCAGACAGACGGACGGACATACAGACAGACCGACAAACAGAGAGACAGACAGGTTGACTGACAAACTGACTAGCAGACTAACTGACAGATTGTAGTTGTAAAGTTATCGATACAATCTAATCAAAGATGGCGGCCATATGACCACTTTTGATCAAACTTTCTCCACTGCATTAATCTCTCTCTCTCTCTCTCTCTCTCTCTCTCTCTCTCTCTCTCTCTCTCTCTCTCTCTCTCTCTCTCTCTCTCTCTGATTTGTGCATAGTCTCTGGAGACCGAATCAATAGCGGACGGGAAAGGGCACATGTCGTGTGTCGGAATGATGATTGAGGGCAGACAATGCTTTTTTTTTTTTTTTTTTTTTACTTCCAGAAGTACGTGCAGTGATTGTGGTCTTGTTCTGTTGCAGAGAGGCGGAGGCCATGTGATCATCTTCATCCATTTCCCCACGGAGATCATGGAGATGAATGCATTCTGCAGCCGGCATGGGCTTTTACGACTCTCTGCTGCTGGATGGGGGGAAAGTTGTTCATTGTGTGAACGTGCATACACATCATGTTAGGCAAGCTCCTAGGCCTGCATACAACCAACGAGCGGACCGCTGTCTTCTCTATCGATTTCTTATCAACGAGTTTGGAGTTTACAACCGTTCCGAAGACCATCGTCAGAAAATGTAGTTTTTGTCATTGTTATTTTTGCGAAGGGTGACCCTGTCCGATCGTGTCACTTTCCGTGACGTGGGGACTAAATTGAAACTTCAGTTCTTCTCTTCTAAATAATATATCTATATTTCCTAACAGGCATCCCGTTAGCACTGGAATAAGACATCCGTCTAAAAAGCCCGCATTATGATGCCCACCCATTCAAAAGTTGCGGGTTCGAATCCCGGCAGCGCCAGGGAAAAAAATAGTGGGCAGTAGACGGGCATCTGGGAGTCATGACCTGGATACGGCCCGGCCCCCTTAGAGTGTAAGGAGTTCAGGGCCGAAACCTTGCCTGAGGGGGGGTTTCTTCTCTGAAGATCTTCAGCTGTCAAGTTCTTCCTAGTTTTCTTCCTACTATCTGCAGAGAAGCAGTTGCTGGTTAGTGTGTTGCCCGTTTGAAAAAGGAACTGAATATTGGGAATAAGCGCTTGTGAATTGTTTCTCATGAAGGCTGGCGGAGATGTTCATATGTGCCTCTATGATGGTGAATCACAATGTTGCAACGATGGCCCATTTTGATTAGCTTACATTACGAAGGACCTCGAGCAGGATGCTGAATGGCTGAGGTTTAGTCATCGGTGTTGTGAGAGACAGAAACAGCTATTATTTCCCTTCCCGTATTTGGCCGTTTTAGGATCTGGTGAACCATTGATTTCCTGGCGATGATGTGTCTCCTTACGTGGGGCATACCACACAGACGTTTACTGATTAGAGAGGAAACAGGTTTGGTGCCTTAGCTATGAGGTCATATGTTGTAACGCTTCTTCGAATGCAAACTTTAGAGATGTTTCGCGACTGCTTCTTTTTACTTTCTCCAAAAATAGCTGGAATTAAAACCCATACGAAATACTTCATGACCACCTCTTTCAAGCCAGTCGTCAGCATGGTCCTTGAGGCAGCAGTCAACTTCAGCGTACTTTCCAGAGGAGGCCCAGACATGTTCTCGGCGGTGTACCTGAACGTGACGGGAGCCTCCCCACCCAGCCTTACCCCCACCTTCACCCCCAGCACCCCTCTGCCGCAGCCACCGTGCCCCAGCCCCGCGCCTGGACGGGCGGGCTGGTGGCGGAGTACGTGGTTCGCGTGACCCTGGCGATGTTGATGGTGCTGGTCAACCTGCTGGTGCTGGTCACTCTGTGCTCCACGCCCGCCCTACACTGTGCCGCCAACAGGGTCATCAGCAGTCTGGCCGTCACCGACCTCCTGGTGGGCTTGGTCAGTCCGGGGGGCCTGCTGATAGAGCTGCAGGTGCTGGTGTCGCCCCTCCTGTGCCGCATGGGCTATGCCGGCGTCATGGCGCTGACCAGTGTGTCCATCAACCACCTGCTCTTCGTCTGCGTCGACAGGTTGGTGCAATTCTTGTTGGTGTGGTTTAGCGTGAAGCTTTCTCGTCTACACTCGCAAAGCATGGTGCAGATGAACGAGGATACCGTCCCAGTTTCAGTTTTATTAAGGAGGGTCACTGCGTGCGGATTACTTCATGTGCACTACACATATCTGCTAATCAACGAGACCACATGCACAGAATGTAAAGCTGATTGATACGTAAGTTAATGACAAAGTTGATAACGAGGGTCTCGTGGACACGACTTAGCAGATGCCTGCCTGATCTACCCATTAACCTGCTGCGCTACTTATTTCAGTGTGTGTGTGTTGTGTGTGTGTGTGTGTGTGTGTGTGTGTGTGTGTGGTGTGTGTGTGTGTGTGTGTGTGTGTGTGTGTGTGTGTGTGTGTGTGTGTGTGTGTGTGTGTGTGTGTGTGTGTGTGTGTGTGTGTGTGTGTGTGTGTGTGTGTGTGTGTGTGTGTGTGTGTTGTGTGTGTGTGTGTGTGTGTGTGGTGTGTGTGATAATCTAGAAATGGCTATTCAGAATGCATGGTTACAGCTGATAAGTAATAACGATTTTCATATTCATAATAATAACAGCAATAATATTTTGTGACAATAATTTGACCCGTCCCAGGAGATCAGGAGTTTAAAAACATGCCCCAAACAGTGCCACACGAAAATCTGTTATCGCAAACAAAAATAACCTGATCCTCACAGACTGTACAACCATGTTCTTTCCTGGATTTGGCCTCAACAAACCACGAAATCTTCGCAACCGCACTTCGACTGACAGAATATGAATTATCGCTGTGCCTCTCGCAGTAATAAAAGAAGCACACTATGAATGCGGGAGGGGGGGGGGGGGGGAGTTCCTGAAATAAAAGAGAAAAAAAGTAGATGGCTCTCAGAAAACGTCTTTATCTTCAGAAAAATAAGTCTTCGTTTTTCCACTTTTTTCTTTTCAGCGCTCTTAAGTGGACTTTTGCTGAGCCAGTCACACCCCATTCGTTGCCTTTGCTTTGCGTTTATCACTGAAAACTGCCGTGTCATTCAAACAAACAAACAAACAACAACACTATGAGGCTGGCGCCGGTGCCGACGACTTCACGTTCATTACCGTCGTCTAGTCTGTCCTCCTAGACAACAGACTATCCTACAGGCTATGACCAGTCACCTTGTGTTGTTTGTTCACCACACTCATTGCATGCAAGCTACACGGTTTTCATTACTGGCCGTGAGGGTAAACAAGACTTTAAAATCTTTCTCTTTTCAAGAGCTTGGGTAGTTGACCTATGTCTTCTGTCGACAGGCATACTCAAAACAAATAATTACATAGAAAACGACCAGGAACTTGGGCATAGTTTCTGACAGTGATTTCGTTGTTTAGGTTAGAGTTTCAGTTCAGATGTTTTTGTCCCTGTCCCACAATTTTTTTTTCCGCGATCTTTGAGTTCTTGAAAGAGGTTAACATTTTTCATCGGATCTGAGATTTTACAGTGGAAAGATTTTTAACAAAGTTTTGGGATGAGATTTTTAGACGATGTCTTTTTAAAGAATTGTGTGGATGAATGACCTGTGAGTTGATTTTAACGTGGTGACAGCCCTGATAATCTTATCTTATCTTATTCGCTGATTCTCGCTCATTTGCTTGCTTTTCTCCCCCCTCTTTCTCCCTCTCTCTCTCTCTCTCTCTCTCTCTCTCTCTCTCTCTCTCTCTCTCTCTCCCTCTCTCTCTCTCTCTCTCCCCCCCTCTCCCCCCTCCCCCCCCCCCCCCCCCCTACGTAACGTTTAAATCTCAACAATTGTCTACCCATTGACAACTTTGTAATGTCATCAGTCAGTAAGTTATCTTTGGCGAAGTAGCTGGTTTTTTTGTTTCGTAGTATTTCGAAACAAGCTTAGTCAAAGCTGTATATTAGATTTATTTGAGTTAATATGCTGTATATCAGACCTCAGTTCTCTCTCTCTCTCTCTCTCTCTCTCTCTCTCTCTCTCTCTCTCTCTCTCTCTCTCTCTCTCTCTCTCTCTCTATCCTCCTCGTAAATAAAGAATTTCGTCTTCTCTTGTCTGTCTCTATCTCCCTCTCCCTCTCTCTCCCTCCCTCTCTCTCTCTCTCTCTCTCTCTCTCTCTCTCTCTCTCTCTCCCCGGAAGTTTTTTTTTTCATTCAAAAAGAAAGTTGTAAACATATACAGCAACAACAGAAAACAGTTATTTTTGCATATTTGGGGTGACGCATGTCCATAACACGCCTACTGCTGTTGCAAACTGGCACAGCAGACACAATCACACATTCACTTTGTAAATTGGTTATACGTGGAAGACGGAGAGACTTTACCACTACCCCCACACCTCCCGGCCACACACACACACACACACACACACACACACACACACACACACACACACACACGCGCGCGCGCGCGCACTGTCACAGACACATACTGGCACACACACAAACACCCATACGCACGCACACACACGCGCGCGCGCGCGCGCGCGCACGCACGCATGCATGTACGCACGCACACACGAGCACACACACACACACACACACACACACACACACACACACACACACACACACACACACACACATTCAGCGCGCTCTCACGCATGCATACACACACACATACATACAGCGCGCACTCACGCACGTACACACACACACACACAAACAACGCGCACACACACACACACACACACACACACACACACACACACACACACACACACACACACACACACACACACACACACAGTGCGCACTCACGCACGAATTCTGTTCCAGAACACTTTGCAGGGGTGGGTGTGGTAGGAAGTAAATTACATGGAAAGGGGGGGGGGGGGGGGGGGGACCTGGTAAAGCGGGAAGGGCTGCAGACTACTCTTATTATGGTTCAGTTAGTCATTCGGTTACAAAAGAAAGGGCGTCGAAGGAAAATTTGTGCCCTCAAGATAACACAGTGACGTGCACATAGCTCCAGCCTGATGCAGATTACTGCACCCCTTCACCTGGCACACATGCAGGCAAGCGGCAAACAGAACAAACGTGGAAGGCAATGGCTCTGTAGTCACATGCTACAGAAGACGATCTGTTGGATGGAAAGAAACTCCACGAATTAAAGAAGAGATGAAAATCAAGCTTTTGAATAACACGATGAGCCATTTTTGTTTCTTTTTCGTGTGTGTGTGTATCCTGTTATACATCCCTGTTTGTTTCTTTTTCATGTGTGTATCCAGTTATACACCCATATCTGTTTCCTTTTCGTGTCTGTGTATATCCGATTATACACCCATATCTGTTTTTTTGTTTGTTTGTTTGTTTTTTTTTGTTTTGTTTCGTTTTGTTTTTTCGTGTCTGTGTATATCCAGTTATACACCCATATCTGTTTCTTTTTCGTGTCTGTGTATATCCAGTTATACACCCATATCTTTTTTTTTTTCGTGTCTGTGTATCTTTTTATCCAGTTATACACCCATATCTGTTTCTTTTTCGTGTCTGTGTCTATCCAGTTATACACCCATATCTGTTTCTTTTTCGTGTGTGAATCCAAGTAATTCAGTGTTCAAGATCCAAAGTCTACATCAGTCTTGAATAAATGTTGTTTGTACATTGTTGTTGTTGTTGATGTGCGCATGTGTCCTTAGGGAGTTTAGATCTTCTTTTCTCTTTGGAGAATTTCTTTTTAATTGCTTAGTTCTGTGTGGTGCGTGTCTGCGTTTGCGCTAGATGAATGGTTGCCAGTAAGCAGCTCATGTCGCTTTGTTACCTCGTCGTTTTTCTTTGTGTGCGTCCGACTGCCCAACTCCCTCGGTGCTTTCCTGCGCACGGAGTAGACCTGTGCAGCATTGATTTTGTTTTTCAGTCGATCCTGCTTGCGCTGTCCGTCTCTCTGCAGGATTTATTCATTTATTTATTATGTTGTTAATTTTATTGTGTTTTATTATTTACGTCGGCACTGTTCAAAAGTGATATGGCAAACGGGTATAACCATCCCAGGAGAGGGGTATGGGGAGAAGAGACAAGAGGTGGGGCAGGGTAGGAACTAGCACACACACTACACTACACCACCAGAACGACAACACGTAAACATGGGCAGTTAGATCAGTTTTTGTTTAGTACGCCTATTAGGATTTAGATTTGCCAATATCTGACTGCGACATGGGGGTGTTTTCTACCATTGAATCAACCAGCCATCCCGAGTTTGAGGGAGATTTTCTTCATGTTCAGAATGATTTGTTTGACAGGGTCAGGACCATACAATAGTAATGACAACTTTAGAATTATTGACAGAGTTCATATCGTCTAGTAGTGACTGCATGCTATAGAATTGTCGACAGGGTTAGTGTCATTTAGTAGTGACTGTATTTTATAGTATTTTTGATAAGTTTATCGTCATCTTGTGGTGAATATGTTTTGCAGCATTACGGGTAGCGTTAATATGGTCCCAGCAGTGACTGAGTTTTTACAGGATTGTTGATGAGATCAACGTCATTTAGTAGCGGGGTGCAATTTACAGGATTACTGGCAGAGTTAACATCGTCTGTTAGAGACTACATTTCACAGAATTGTTGACAGGGTGAACATAATCTAGAAGAGACTCCATGTTACAGGATTATTGACAGAGTTAACACATGTCCCAGAATTTCTTCCCAACATTTAGGAACAGGTAGGGGAGATCACTGTCCGCGAACAGCTCTGTGACGATGGAGGGCTCGAAGGGGCGGTAATCTCAGAGCTATACTTGTCGCCCACCACGCGCAGGAGCCCGTGCAAACGATGTTTAATCGTTGCGTGGGACGCAGAGAGCGTGCTGGTGGCAGCAGCTGATAAACCGGCTAACAACTTGTTAGAGTCAGCCGGTAACAACTTGTTAGAGTCAGCCGGTAACAACTTGTTAGAGTCAGCCGGTAACAACTTGTTAGAGTCAGACAGTAACAAATTGTTAGAGTCAGCCAGTAACAACTTAGAGTCAGCCGGTAACACAACTAAAACTTCGTCATCAAACTTGGAAACGACGTTCCCTGGCCTTCTTGTCAAAGTCCTTCAAGGCAGAATTAGCAGAATTCTTCATGGCTAACCTACATGAGTCAGCAATGACATTCTTCAGTTCAAACATGTCAGAATAAAGAGGTTTGGGCTCAACACCCTGAGCATCTGACTGAGTCTACAACTCCTGTAGCAAAGCAATAAGACCGTGAACCTGCCGACCAAACAGCGACTGAAAGGGAGAGAAACCTGTACTCTCAGAGTGCAACTCCTTGCAGGCAAACAACGCAACGATGCCACGCCTATTGTTGTGAGTACGGACAATCTTTTTCAACAAGGACTTCAAAGTCCCATGGAATCTCTCAACATGATCATTGGCCTATGGGTGATACGGCGATGTACGCATGCTCTTTGCACCACACAAAGCATGAAACTGCTTCATAAGCTCAAGAGTTGAACTGTGTACCCTAATCAGACAGAATCTCCTTGGGGAAACCCAAACGAGAAGAAGATTCCCAACAATGCCTCTGCCACAGCAAAAGAAGAAATATACTTCAACAGAATATTCCAGTTGGGCCATCTACAGCTATCAAACAGTGACAGAAGACTTTGATTTTTCAGTGTTAGCATCGTGTTATAGGAAAACCTCGCCTGAATTAGTCTCATGCAAACACATATACCTCATTCCACAAAGACATCACTGCAAGGCAGTTTTCATTTTGGCATAAAATCGTGAGCCTAGCGATGGGAGAGGAGGCGCCTAGTAGAGCGACGGATAGTGGGATTCCAGAATCAACAGGATAGTTCAGAATCAACAGGATAGTTCAGAATCAACAGGATAGTTTAGTTCAATGTAAGTGAAGGGCACGGAAAAGTTCCAGAATCAACAGGATAGTTGAGAATCAAAAGGATAGTTGAGAACCAACAGGATAGTTGAGAATCAACAGGATAGTTCAGTTCAATGCAAGGGCAAGGCACGGAAAAGTTTCAGAA
>JADBJO010006581.1:17500-25000 GCA_016801955.1 Conus betulinus
TTGTCGGACAATCGAGGAAACGAAACGAGGCTTATTTAGTACATGCTTAATTTCAGCGGTACCGGACTGCTAATGGGAGGGGTGCTCATTTGAGCGAGGAATAATATTAGCTGTTCTCGTCGTTGTTGCGTTTCAGAAGCGGTATGAACGTGACTAGAAAGAAAAGTTAAGTTTCAAAACAGTGACCGAGGGCGGGAAAATGAAGCAACATTTGGAAAGAGAAGGGGTTAGTTACCGCCAAGGACATAGATAAACAGAGTACAGGACTACATGTTTAGTCTTGTACTCTGTTTATCTGTGTCCTTGGCGGTGACTACCCCCCTCACTTTCAAAAACATGTGACTAGAAAGAGTTTTCTATGTGCTACAGCTTGCAGGACATTGTTCAGTTCGGCAATAAGTAATGATTTGGATTTGCTTCCCTTGCATCACAGTGGCGTGAGAGGATGTTTGGGGGATGTGAATCGTGCCGATTGACGACTAGTTGCAGGTTGTTACCGATAAAGTAGTGCGTGGGGAAAAAAAATGGGCGGTACACTATTTGGAAAGATTTCCGTTGGGGAGCTCTGTCTAGCCTTGAAGGACAACAGTCATCTTGCTTGTGTGGAAGATGAAAGGCAATATAAGCAGAATGAGACTTTTGATCTCTTTTCTCTTTCAGTTATGAAATAAGGATGTTCTCTTCTTGTTGGGTCTGACTTACCCGCTCTCCTCCCAACAAAGAAAAGAGTATTTTGTTATTCGTGAAACTGTATGTTTCCGAACTATATTCACAGGACGTCCGCAGTAAATTAGGTCGTGTGTGTGTGTGTGTGTGTGTGTGTGTGTGTGTGTGTGTGTGTGTGTGTGTGTGTGTGTGTGTGTGTGTGTGTTGTGTTGTTGTTGTTGTTGTTGTTGTTGTTGTTGTGTTGTTTGTTGTCAAATTGCGTGAAAGTAACAAGACATTCTGGACATGAAGAATTTAATATCAGACTAAAAATGGACTCATACACACACGCATACAGATGCATGTTTACTTTTTTTTTTCAAAACATGTGCCGCCCCAAAATGGTAACAACAAAGTTTTGTGCTTTTACAACTGTATATTTTTCATGGTTGGATTTTTTTAAAGCTCGTAACATTCTATAGCATGATTTTACAATGGACCGGTAATTTAGCCTTCGAGCTTGTTTCTGTCTTCTTTTATTGTGACCGGCAGCCTAGCCTAGCCTGCATACTACAGTACATGACCGGTTGAACAGCCACAGGCCTGATCGGCAGCCTAGCCTGCATACTACAGTACATGACCGGTTGAACAGCCACAGCCTGCATACTACAGTACATGACTGGTTGAACAGCCACAGCCTAGCCTGCATACTATAGCACACAACCGCTTGAACAGCCACAGCCTAGCCTGCATACTACAGCACATGACCGGTTGAACAGCCGCAGGCCTAGCCTGCATACTACAGTACATGACCGGTGAACAGCCACAGCCTAGCCTGCATACTACAGTACATGACCGGTTGAACAGCCACAGCCTAGCCTGCATACTACAGTACATGACCGGTTGAACAGCCACAGCCTGCATACTACAGCACATGACCGCTTGAACAGCCACAGCCTAGCCTGCATACTACAGTACATGACCGGTTGAACATCCACAGCCTGCATACTACAGCACATGACCGCTTGAACAGCCACAGCCTAGCCTGCATACTACAGCACATGACCGGTTGAACAGCCACAGGCCTGATGGGCAGCCTAGCCTGTATACTACAGCACATGACCGGTTGAACAGCCACAGGCCTGATGGGCAGCCTAGCCTGCATACTACAGCACATGACCGATTGAACAGCCGCAGCCTAGCCTGCATACTACAGTACATGACCGATTGAACAGCCTCAGGCCTGATCGGCAGCCTAGCCTGCATACTACAGTACATGACTGGTTGAACAGCCACAGCCTAGCCTGCATACTACAGCACATGACCGGTTGAACAGCCACAGCCTAGCCTGCATACTACAGCACATGACCGGTTGAACAGCCACAGCCTAGCCTGCATACTACTACAGCACATGACTGGTTGAACAGCCACAGGCCTGATCGGCAGCCTAGCCTGCATACTACAGCACATGACCGGTTGAACAGCCACAGGCCTGATGGGCAGCCTAGCCTGCATACTACAGCACATGACCGGTTGAACAGCCACAGCCTAGCCTGCATACTACAGCACATGACTGATTGAACAGCAACAGCCTGATCGGCAGCCTAGCCTGCATACAGCACAGCACATGACCGGTTGAACAGCCCACAGCCTAGCCTGCATACTACAGCACATGACTGACTGATTGAACAGCCACAGGCCTGATCGGCAGCCTAGCCTGCATACTACAGCACATGACTGGTTGAACAGCCACAGGCCTAGCCTGTGACCATGCAGTCTGTTGTGCTGTACTCCGAATCTGACAGGATCAGCTGAGCAACTCGCTTCAGGCGGTAGTAGCTATCGGTCCGCTCATAGTAAGGGTGTTGCTGGCAATATTGTTGAGGAGGATAGTAGTGGCAACCGTATACCCCCGCGGGTGACCTCTGAATAGCAAGCAAATCCAGTTTGCAGCCTGGCAAGGAACCTCATAACACGTTTCACGCATGTCTGGTCCGTAGTCAAGCAACCATGAAAAGATCTCATGAACGGGGAGAATCGGCAATGGTAGAGGGCACACGTCATCAATACTCCTTGTCAAAGGAACCATTGATTTTTTTTTTTCTTTTTTCAGGGGAAAGTAGATCGTCACATTTCTGTAAGGAACATGATAGAGTTTGTAAGGCAGGGCTGTTTTTTTTTAAAAAAAAAACATTATTTAAGAAGGTCTGTTACACTGGATGTAGGGGACAGGGTTAGAAAATAGCCTGATGTACAGGTGTGCTTTGTTGTAACTCAGTGTACTTGGAATTCAGTGTTTTTATCGTATCGGTTTCTGTTTCCTCTTCGTCCTGTTCACAATGATGATGACAATGATGATAAGGATGATGACAATAAGATTATTATAGTGATAATGATGATGATGATGATGATAAAAGTAAAAATAACAATAATGATAATAATGATGATGATGATGATGATGATGATGATGATGATGATGATGATGATGATATAAACAAATAATAATAATATAATAATAAATAATAATAATGAGAATAAGAAGAAGATGAAGATGAGGATGATAATAATAATTGATATGTATGTATGTATGTTGTATATATATATATATATATATATATATATATATATATATATATATATATATATATAGATATATATATATATATGATAAGGTATTAAAAGGAAGTTTTGAACTTCCTTTTAATACCTTATTTTAAACAGATGTTGCTCCCCAAGGGGTTGAGCACCTTTGAATTTTTATTAGGCTTTTTAACAGTATTATATATATATATATATATATATATATATATATATATATATATATATATATATGTGTGTGTGTGTGTGTGTGTATGTGTCAGTACAACTTTGAGTTAATCTGACAATAAATTGGTTTCAGTCAGTCAGTCAGTGTGTGTGTGTGTGTGTGTGTGTGTGTGTGTGTGTGTGTGTGTGTGTGTGTGTGTGTGTGTGTGTGTGTGTGAAAAATAGTAATAACTAGCTAAAAAACAAAACTCTTTCTGAAATAAAATCTCTAGAATGACATATCACACAGGCGGATTCTATACTCCAGAGGAAAACATGGATGTCCTCTATCATATAAATCCCTACATTTGCCACGAAGGTGTCTCTCCGAGAGAGGACAGTCAATCATGCAGTATGATTCTTGTTCATTTGTCCTGATAATGAAGGAGGGCCAGAAAGAGGTGGCCAGTTAGTGATCGGTCAGTTCCGTGAATGTCTCCTTCCCCCCTCTCTACCCAGGGCAATGTGGAGAACAGCTTTGAGGTCTGGACAGAGAGAGGGTGTGGTTTTGTGACTAGAGTTGGAAGAACAGCTTTGAGGTCTGGACAGAGAGAAGGTGTGGTTTTGTGACTAGAGTTGGAAGAACAGCTTTGAGGTCTGAACAGAGAGAAGGTGTGGTTTTGTGACTAGAGCTGGAAGAACAGCTTTGAGTTCTGGACAGAGAGAAGGTTGTGGTTTTGTGACTAGAGTGGAAGAACAGCTTTGAGGTCTGGACAGAGAGAAGGTGTGGTTTTGTGACTAGAGTTGGAAGAAGAACAGCTTTGAGTTCTGGACAGAGAGAAGGTGTGGTTTTGTGACTAGAGCTGGAAGAACAGCTTTGAAGACTGGACACAGTTGGGAGAACAGCTTTGAGGTCTGGACAGAGAGAAGAAGATGTGGTTTTTGTGACTAGAGTCTTCGAACCGAAAGTGATGCTTCAAGACGGTTAAGTAGAGAGGGAGAGAAAGCAGGAGGAGGATGAGAAGGTGTGTGGAGGAGGAAGAAGACTGGGAAACGGGTGTGTGTGTGTGTGTGTGTGTGTGTGTGTGTGTGTGTGTAACTAGTGTGTGTGTGTGTGTGAAAACAAAGGACCAACGGTGAAAGGTCTCTATCTTCCCCGTCTCAGCTGCATGGAACCAGTTGCCTCTGTCTCTCCAGCTGTCTGATTCTCTCACTGCACGCAAGACGCTCACGGTACAAGGCACCCTTTTCTCCCTTATTCAGGTTATAGTCTACTTACTTAGTTCCACTGGGGTGCATAGGGTCCACACCCTCCGACTATACCGTAATATATAATAATGAAAAAGGATAGTCATCACAGGAAAGGGTATCTGTCCACCACTGATAGTCATCACGGAAGAAAGGGCATCTGTCCACCACTGATAGTCATCACAGGAAAGGGTACCTGTCCACCACTGATAGTCATCACAGGAAAGGGCATCTGTCCACCACTGATAGTCATCACAGGAAAGGGCATCTGTCCACCACTGATAGTCAGTCATCACAGAAAGGGTACCTGTCCACCACTGATAGTCATCACAGGAAAGGGCATCTGTCCACTGATAGTCATCACAGGAAAGGGGTATCTGTCCACCACTGATAGTCATCACGTTGAAGGGCATCTGTCCACTGATAGTCATCACAGGAAAAGGGTATCTGTCCACCACTGATAGTCATCACAGGAAAGGGTATCTGTCCACCACTGATAGTCATCAAAGGAAAGGTACCTGTCCACAACTGATAGTCATCAAAGGAAAGGTACCTGTCCACCACTGATAGTCATCACAGGAAAGGGTATCTGTCCACCACTGATAGTCATCACAGGAAAGGGCATCTGTCCACTGATAGTCTTCACAGGAAAGGGCATCTGTCCACTGATAGTCATCACAGGAAAGGTATCTGTCCACTGATAGTCATCACACAGGAAAGGGCACCTGTCCACTGATAGTCATCACAGGAAACCCTCTGTCCACTGATACTTCAGGTCACAGGAAAGGGCATCTGTCCACTGATAGTCATCACAGGAAAAGGGCACCTGTCCACCGACAGTCATCACAGGAAAGGGTACCTGTCCACCACTGATAGTCATCACAGGAAAGGGTACCTGTCCACCACCACTGATAGTCATCACAGGGAAAGGGTACCTGTCCACCACTGATAGTCATCAAAGGAAAGGGTACTGTCCACTGATAGTCATCAAAGGAAAGGTACCTGTCCACCACTGATAGTCATCACAGGAAAGGGTACCTGTCCACCACTGATAGTCATCACAGGAAAGGGTACCTGTCCACCACTGATAGTCTCATCACAGGAAAGGGTACCTGTCCCCACTGATAGTCATCACAGGAAAGGGTATCTGTCCACCACTGATAGTCATCACAGGAAAGGGCATCTGTCCACCACTGATAGTCATCACAGGAAAGGTATACCTGTCCACCACTGATAGTCATCACAGGAAAAGGGTACCTGTCCACCACTGATAGTCATCACAGGAAAGGGTACCTGTCCACCACTGATAGTCATCACAGGAAAGGGTATCTGTCCACCACTGATAGTCATCACAGGAAAGGGTACCTGTCCACCACACTGATAGTCATCACAGAAAGGGTACCTGTCCACCACTGATAGTCATCACAGGAAAGGGTACCTGTCCACCACTGATAGTCATCACAGGAAAAGGCACCTGTCCACCACTGATAGTCATCACAGGAAAGGGTACCTGTCCACCACTGATAGTCATCACAGGAAAGGGTACCTCTGTCCACCACTGATAGTCATCACAGGAAAGGGCACCTGTCCACTGATAGTCATCACAGGAAAGGGTACCTGTCCACCACTGATAGTCATCACAGGAAAGGGCACCTGTCCACTGATAGTCATCACAGGAAAGGGCACCTGTCCATCACTGATAGTCATCACAGGAAAGGGCATCTGTCCACCACTGATAGTCATCACAGGAAAGGGCACCTGTCCACCACTGATAGTCATCACGGGAAAGGGTACCTGTCCACCACTGATAGTCATCACAGGAAAGGGCACCTGTCCACCACTGATAGTCATCACAGGAAAGGGCACCTGTCCACCACTGATAGTCATCACAGGAAAGGGCACCTGTCCACCACTGATAGTCATCACACAGGAAAGGGCACCTGTCCACCACTGATAGTCATCACAGGAAAGGGCACCTGTCCACCACTGATAGTCATCACAGGAAAGGGCACCTGTCCACTGATAGTCTTCACAGGAAAGGGCACCTGTCCACTGATAGTCATCACAGGAAAGGTATCTGTCCACCACTGATAGTCATCACAGGAAAGGGCACCTGTCCACTGATAGTCATCACAGGAAAGGGCATCTGTCCCACTGATAGTCATCACAGGAAAGGGCATCTGTCCACTGATAGTCATCACAGGAAAGGGCACCTGTCCACCGACAGTCATCACAGGAAAGGGCACCTGTCCACCACTGATATGACAGCAAAAGAACGCTGAGGTGGGCAGCAAAAAAAAAAAAAAAAAAAAACCCGACATAATTTTTTTACGTCGGGCACCGGTATGATTCAAACTCGCAACCTCTGACGGAGAACTCATCTCTCTACCACTAAGCCAGCCGGGCACCAGACACTCCGTGACTCCTGCCTGGAAATGGAACACTGAGAGGCGGCCAGACAGCACTGTCAGCCACTAGGCACAGACCTCCCCAGGGGAGAGGACGAGGAGGGGGAAGGGGGGGGGGGGGGGGGGGGGACGGACACTAGAGAACATCCATGATGGGGTGAAACCTACTCTGCAACACCATGGAAACTGGACAGATGGAGCCCTTGAAACAAATCACTTTAATGGGCTGATAGCCACGGCCCGTATCAATTCAGTATCGTGTGATTTAGCCTTTGTATTCAGGCGTGTGAACCGATCGCGTTGGGTCCGTTATCCATTGAACGAGCTTTTAGATCGCGAATCTAGATTGTCCGATTACGAGATAAGAATGGTCCTTGTCTTTGTGTCTGAATGACATGATGTTTTAGCGGCCATTGGTGATCCCGGACTCCATGACGAAAAAGGATAGCTAAAA
>JADBJO010006581.1:32500-37500 GCA_016801955.1 Conus betulinus
CAGGTGTAGCTGGTATGTCGGTAACTGCTGTCAGCACCTCCAGGTGTAGCTGGTATGTCGATAACTGCCGTCAGCACCTCAGGTGTAGCTGGTATGTCGATATTAACTGCTGTCAGCACCTCCAGGTGTAGCTGGTATGTCGGTAACTGCTGTCAGCACCTCCAGGTGTAGCTGGTATATGTCGGTAATTGCTGTCAGCACCTCTAGGTGTATCTGGTATGTCGATATTAACTGAAGTCAGCACCTCCAGGTGTATCTGGTATGTCAGTATTAACTGCTGTCAGCACCTCCAGGTGAGTCTGGTATGTCGGTAACTGCTGTCAGCACTGCCATGTGTATCTGGTATGTCGGCAACTGCTGTCAGCACTGCCAGGTGTGGCTGGTATGTCGGTAACTGCTGTCAGCACCTCCAGGTGTAGCTGCTATGTCAGTATTAACTGCTGTCAGCACTGCCAAGTGTAGCTGCTATGTCGGTATTAACTGCTATCAGCACTGCCAAGTGTGGCTAATATGTCGGTAACCGCTTGTGTTGTTGTACGTGTCTTTTTCAGCATAGAATCTTGACGGATGATCTGATCAGCCATGTCTGTGCTATTTGAGTTTGACCACCCTGAAACGGGTACTGTGTGATCGACTAGGTTTCGCCGGTTGAAAACTGGAAGGATAACTATGTCAACCGCATGGTGATTTGGCTAGTGTGCTCGTTCTGGACAGCCACAGTCGGAAACACGTAGAAATTATGGTCTGCAACCAGACAGTCCTCGACATTTCACACAGTCATGACAACTGACATGAGCTCCCCCCCCCCCCCCAACCCCCCCCCCCCCCCCCCCCATCTTCCCTCTTCATTAAAATATCAATATATCCACACTGAAGTGAATGTGAAAGTGAACGTCTTGTGATACACACCACACGTACCTTGATGCTGAACCGTTCGTGTGAAGTCTCACTATGCGTCTGTGTTAACGTCGCTTTTGTCTCAGGACAGCTGACTCCCTGAATGTCCAGTGGCGATGATGAATGGCCTGGCCGATCTAGGAAAGCTCAACATCCTGCTCATGCGTGGTCTACCATTATAATGTGGACAATGACTTGGAAGGGATGTGGTCTACCGTTATAATGTGGACAGTGACATGGAAGGGATGTGGTCTACCGTTATAATGTGGACAGTGACATGGAAGGGATGTGGTGGGATACCATTATAATGTGGACAGTGACTTGAAAGGGATGTGGTCTACCGTTATAATGTGGACAGTGACATGGGAAGGATGTGGTGGTATATCATTATAATGTGGATAGTGACTTGAAAGGGGTGTGGTGGTGTACCATTATAATGTGGACAGTGACATGAAAGGGGTGTGGTGGGTATACCATTATAATGTGGACAGTGACATGGAAGGGATGTGGTGGTATACCATTATAATGTGGACAGTGACATGAAGTGATGTGGTGGCATACCATTATAATGTGGACAGTGACATGAAAGGGGTGTGGTGGTATACCATTATAATGTGGACAGTGACATGGAAGGGATGTGGTGGTATACCATTATAATGTGGACAGTGACATGAAGGGATGTGGTGTGGTGTACCATTATAATGTGGACAGTGACATGGAAGGGATGTGGTGGTGTACCATTATAATGTGGACAGTGACATGGAAGGGATGTGGTGGTATACCATTATAATGTGGACAGTGACATGAAGGGATGTGGTGGTGTACCATTATAATGTGGACAGTGACATGAAGGGATGTGGTGGTATACCATTATAATGTGGACAGTGACATGAAGGAATGTGGTGGTGTACCATTATAATGTGGACAATGACATGGAAGGGATGTGGTGGTATACCATTATAATGTGGACAGTGACTTGGAAGGGCTGTGGCCTTTGTTTTTATCTGTTACACGGGTAGTATTGGAATGTTTTGTTGCTGAAACCAAATGTGACTTTTGATGTAAAAATAAAGCTTTATAAAAGCATGGTCTTCGGTCATAATGTGCGTTTGCCTTCTCTCTCTCTCTCTCTCTCTCTCTCTCTCTCTCTCTCTCTCTCTCTCTCTCTCTCTCTCTCTCTCTCTCTCTCTCTCACACACACACACACACACACACACACACACTCACACACACTCACACACAAACACACACACACACACACACACACACACACACACACACACACACACACACACACACACACACACACACACACACACACACACACACACACACACACACACACACACACACACACACACACACACACACACACGCCACTTGTGGTTAAAATGTTCCCGTGATTCTGAACCAATGGGTACAGAAAATGGATGCAATGAATTGTTGCAATGTGGCTGAAAAGAACGATGCAAATAGGTCTATGCAACGGAGTGTGGAAATACGGCTGAACGAGTATGCAATGAAGTGTAGAAACATTGCTGCATAAATAACCAGGAAACTGCATCAGTGATACTCTACTTACGATTGAGCAGTGGTCTGAAATTCTCTACTGCTGGGAGTTTTGACTCGCTGCCAGATGTATCCAGTTGATATGAGAAATATATTGAGCGTGATGTCCATTCCGTTTCCGTGAGAACGCTCGACAATATACAGCTAAGCTCTTGGACAACAAGAATCCGTACGTATGTCTTTATGTGTGAATATGTGTGTGTGTGTGTGTGTGTGCGTGTACGTGTGCGTGCGTGCGTGCGTGCGTGCGTGTGTGTGTGTGTGTGTGTGTGTGTGTGTGTGTGTGTGTTAGGAGATGGGAAATATGGGGGGACACACGCATGCGTGCGTCTATGTGCGTGACCGTATGTGTGTATAAGTTACATGTGCGTGCATTTGGACAAGGTGGCGCATGTGCGCGACAGTGCGTGGGCACGTGTGTGCGTGTCTGTATGCGCGCGCACGCATGCGTGTGTATAGTGTGTTTTGTGTGCATTATCGCATGCCTGTATGTAATCTGAAGTGTTTGTGTACGTCTTGTGTATCTTTGCATTGTGCTAGTGGGCATGCGTGAATGTGGCTTATGTGTATGCAGCCTACTCTGCATGTGTGCGTGCCTGCGTGTATGCGTGCACGCGCGTATGTGTGTGTGTGTGTGTGTGTGTGTGTGTGTGTGTGTGTGTGTGTGTGTGAACGCGCGCACGCGTACTTTAGTATATGTGAGTGAACATGGGCGGATCTAGCGCGTGTATGTGAGGGAACGCTACGTGTGGCGCGCTTGTGAATGCGCTTGCGTGTACACCTGCCTTCGTTTGTATACATGGGCACTTCACGTTACACCGGAGTTCCAATGCTGTCCTGAATATCTACAATGCCAGGCTGTCACGGTAACAACGCTTCACGTTACAGCGGAGTGCCCGTGCTGTCCTGAATATCTACAATGCCAGGCTGTCAAGGAATGTTACACCAAAGTGCCCATGCTGTCCTGAATATCTACAATGCCAGGCTGTCACGGAATGTTACACCACAGTGTCCACACTGTCCTGAATATCTACAATGCCAGGCTGTCATGGTAACACGCTTCACGTAAACACCACAGTGTCCATGATGTCCTAAATATCTACAATGCCAGACTGTCACGGAAACAACGCTTCACGTTATACCAGAGTGCCCATGCTGTCCTGAATATCACGGAAACAATGCTTGACGCCTGTGTGAAGGATAACGGACATTCCGCATTGGCTTACAGTTGGCAGGTTACGAACTTTGAGCAACAACGTATTTTGTTTAACACTAACGAACAAATCGGCGGATTATTAGACACTGAGCAAATGATTTACCATAACAACTTGTCAATACTGAGCGTTAACTTACATTAACTGATTGTAAAACCTGCGTAACGAACAGTTTTCTTTGATGAATTTTAAACACTGAGCAACGATTTACAGCAACACATCTTAATCAAAGCATTGATTTATAGTAAGGAACCATGAACTGTGAACATCTGTTTACAGAAATGGATTATGAAAACTCAGCATTCATTCACAGTAATGAATTTTGGACATGAGCGAAGATTTAGAGTAACATATACTGGACTGACCATTTAATGGATTATCAACACTGAGCATTTATTCACAGTAACAGATTGTAACTTACAGTAACGGATTTGAACATTGAGCAGACGATCTACAGTAGCAAATCAGGAACACTAAACATTAATTTGCAGTAATGGATGATGAACACTATACAACGCTTTACAGTGATGGATGATGAACACTATACAACGCTTTACAGTATGGATGATGAACACTATACAACGCTTTACAGTAATAGATGACGAACACTATACAACGCTTTACAGTAATGGATGATGAACACTATACAACGCTTTACAGTAATGGATGATGAACACTATACAACGCTTTACAGTAATGGATGATGAACGCTATACAACGCTTTACAGTACTGGATGATGAACACTATACAACGCTTTACAGTAATGGATGATGATCACTATACAACGCTTTACAGTAATGGATGATGATCACTATACAACGCTTTACAGTAATGGATGATGAACACTATACAACGATTTACAATAATGGATGATGAATACTGGGCATGGATTTACAGTAATGGATTATCAATACTGAGTGTTTAATACAGTACTGGATTAATGATTTACTGTAATGGGTTACAGTAACAGATTCTCAATACTGAGTATTTACACACAGTACTGGATTAATGATTTACAGTATGGATTACAGTAATGGATTATCAACACTGAGTGTTTACATAGTATTGGATTAATGATTTACAGTAATGGATTATCAACATTGAGCATTTACATACAGTACTGGATTAATATCGGTGAACACACTATTTTACAGCAATGGATTATCAACATTGAGTATTTACATACAGTACTGGATTAATATCGCTGAGCACTGATTTACAGGGATGGATTATAAACACTTAGCATTGATTTACAGTGACGGATCACCGACATGGAGTAATGATCGACTGGAACAGATTCTGAGCACTGAGCATCCATT
>JADBJO010006581.1:47500-77500 GCA_016801955.1 Conus betulinus
TTATTGCATGAAAAAAACAAACAGATTGTTTCCATGATGAAGAACGGGCAAAGAAACGTAAATGGCATCATAAAACGGCTGGATTTCATTTAGATGCTGGATGCTGATAAATGCATTTGTGTTATCCATGTTCTATTCAAATGATAATGCAATGGGCTTTTAGCCTCTTTTTTTTTTTTTTGGCGGGAGGGGAGTGTATTTCTCCCCCCGAGATGAGTATACAGGGAAGGAACTAGAGCGGGGATAATACTAAACAAAAAAAATTGTCGACGGGTTTGACTAGCACTAGTAGCAGTCTGCCTGACATTGAACAGATTGTACACACATAGACATAGCGTCTGACTGCTTTGACTTGACCTCCGGGCTCACTGACTTGACCTCTGGGCTCACAGACTTGACCTCTGGGCTCACAGACTTGACCTCTGGGCTCACCGACTTGACCTCTGGGCTCATCTACTTCTGAGGTATTTGTTAGGTTAGGGTGAATTCATGTTTGACGCGCCACACACAGGCCAAAACAAGTCTGATGATGATAGACAAAGATGGGCCATGCCAGGAGGGGGCGGATGGGATGGTGGGGGCCTCATAGTAAACTGACGCCACCAGCGGGGGTGGGGGGTGGGGAGACTGTTAAAGGACATGTTGGGATCGAGATTCAAATCATGCATTTAAAACCCTATATATATTGCGCGTTTGACGTAGACCCCCCCCCCCCCCCCCCCCCCAAAAAAAAAAAAAAAAAAAAAAATCGAACACAGTCACTGAGATAGTAGGACAGATATTCAAAAACTTGACACGAGCTTTACTCAAACATGGATAGAAAAAGGCCTCTCCCACCTGCTCAATCCTTTCTGTTCACTGATAATAATGACAATCAATCATCACAAGGCCACTTCATTTTCACCGTACTCTCACACAATAGTAAGTCAGCATTGCATGTCCTATGTCCCCAGTCAACACACACCTCTGTAAACCAGTCACTGACTCCAAGAATCGGGGAGAGAGAAAAAAAAAAAAAAAACCGTTGGTCCCATATTTTTTCAGCACATTCAACAATCGCAAAACCGATAAGGTACGTACTACAGGCTTGATCCCTACGTAATATCCAAGTCGTCTTCCAGTAGTGGACGAAGGAGCACAACCGATGTACATACTATGCATCTGGCTTTAGCTACCCAGGAAGGTCAAACGAGATTGACCCTGTTGGCCCAACTTGAGCTAAACAAAGAAAGGAACAAATATCATGAGGTGGGGTGGCTAGTGCATCTCCACCACAGCTGACTCAAGTTACCACTACAACTTCAAAAACACCGACAAAAAGAAAAGCATTTCTACACATGCAATGTCACCGAAATTATTATGCATGAATGCCAGTTGGAAGTGAAGGACGGGGGAAGCGGGGGGGGGGGGGGGGGGGGGGGGGGGGGGGGGGGGGGGAGTGGCATTGACGAAAAATCGGGCATTGAACGAACCACGAATCAGACCTGAGAATTGGTTTCGAATGTATACAAAAATAGCTAGTGTATATCATATAGAGATATAAAAAAAAAAGTACAGCTTTTCGTTCGTTCTTTCTTTTTTTAAATTTTTTTTCTGAACATGTCAAAATACGTGTATATATAGATATATGTTTATCAAAAAGGAGGCACACGTGATGGCTAGCCTTCAGCCTTGCAAGCACGCACAGGCTGGGCATGCAGCGCCTCCTGAGACAAGGGGAGACCACCATATCATCCCAGCTGAACAGCACTACATCGTCATCCTCAAACACAAGGGGGAGACCACCATATCATCCGGGCTGAACTACTACATCGTCATCCTCAAAGACAAAGAGAGGAACAACAACAACAAAAAAGACAAATCCAGCATCTGTCTTGGTTCCATCGCTTGGTATTCTTCAGCCGCCTCACCACGGGCAAGCAGGCACTTACTTGGCTTTCATGTACACTTCACTGGTCTCGCTAGTTAGTTTACCAGCCTGCGTGTGTAGTAGACACGGGTGTGTGCAGACACATTGATAATCATCATCATCCATCATACACAGGCATAATTATTTGTCATCCATCGTTTAACAGTGAAGTGCACACACTAGATACAGAGATACAGATATAGACACGTATCACAATCCAGTTGTGTTTCTACAGGGAGGACTGCTGGCACGGCGTTTGGCAGCGAGGACACAGCCTGAAACGCATTCATAACAGGGACGGGGTGGAGGCGGGGGAGGGGGGGGGGAGTGGAAGGACAGAGGATGAGGGGAGGAAAGGGGAAAGGGGGAGGGGTTAGAGAAAGGGAGCGAAAGTCGGAGGGAGAGGGAGGGAACGCGTTGATCAAGGCGATGGTTGGGAAAGCGAGAAGGGTTATCAAAGGTTATCGAAAGGAAAGTAAAGAGGATGTCGGAGGGTATTGCAAGGACCCGGTGGGGATGTCAAAGGGGGAGGGACATAGGGGGTGGGGGGGTGTGATATCAACCCAAAATGACGAAGGCCAGTGACAAGGAGGCTAATGGCCAGCGATGAACGCGCCAGACCTTGTGTCAAACCATCGTCTTCGGTCGCCAAGCGACAGGGATCAACGAGAACCGCGTTTTGCTGCTGAACACCGGCGAAGCAAACGGACAAGTTTTGATTTGGAAATGGTGTGGCGACTACCAACTACTATGCCTCGGTCACAATGGGTGCCATTTCTTCCCGTGGGGTTAAAACCCAAAAAATCTGACAGTGAACTGGGTTTGCCATTCAAGTAGAGATTCGGTGGGCGGCGTTGTTTTGTGGAGAGATGTAGGCGAGCACATTGCGGGAAGCGAGTGCGGAACGGTACTCCAGAGCGTGTGCGCGTGCTCGTGTTTACATGTACACGTGTTGATCGTTGTTTTCGAATGGGATTTGGATATCCTGCCAACGCTACCGACTCTGCTAGCACAGGTCTGGAACCGATCACAGGGGAGGAGAAGATGGCAGTGAAGCGGACGGGGGGGGGGGGGGGGGGGGGGGGGGGGGGGGGGGGCGGGCGGCGGAAGGAGGGCAGGGAAAGGAGAGGGTATGGTGGGGGGGGAGGAAGGGGCATCTCTCGAGGAGAAAATCGGTCGTTCAATGATGCAACGCACTGCAATCCACACACGCACACGCTCGCACACGGGGCCAACGTGTACACCTGCGCACATTCACTTCGTATATGTACAAAATCCCACTCGCTCTTTCAACAAAAACAGCTGACCGGCCCGGCCATGCCCTCACTCACAGCTTTTGATCACATAAAATTTCACCATTAAAAAAAACACCATCACGACCATCAACATCACCACCATCACCATTTCTCGACCATCACCACCACCACCATTTCTCGACCATCAACACCACCACCACTACCACCATTTCTGTGCAGAAGTGACGCGAAGCGAACCAGCGCTTCGCTCAGCTTCAAAAAAAAAAAACAAACAGAAAACGACAACAGCGAAGCTTGGAGTTGGTGCGTTTTCTTTGAAGACTCCATAGAGGAACGTCCGCGCTGGTTCGAGTCCCTCACATCACAACTTCTGTGAAGTCAGTTTTTCACAGCTGTCCACCCACATGGCCGCCCACCCACATGGCCACACCACACACACACAACACACACACACACACACACATACACACACACACACACACACACACACACGCTCACGCGGCGCATACTCACACAGAGGCTCGTGGGCACCCACGCATACAGGCGCGCTTACACGTCAGCGTTCAGCGGAAGTAGCATAAAATCTACACACGGTCCCGTTTCCAGCGCTTCGAACACCTCTGGGCCCTGAACCAGATTGTGCCCTGGCGGTCCGAAACGGTTCGTTGATGTCCAGGTCGTTAGGCTCCAGCGGCATCGGGAAGGACGATGGCTCCAGATTCTTGAAGCACTCGATGTCGAGGATGCTGGTGTGGATGTCGGAGAAGATGTCATTCATCAGGGCCGGGTCCAGCCCACATACCAGGGACTCGCCTGAGGCTGACTCTCGGTGCTGCTGCCTCCGCCTGGGGGAAGGGCTAGCCTGGGTGATCACTGGGTTTTCGCCTGCTGCTGACGGGCCGGGCGGCGGGGGTGCGAGGACTCGGGGCTTGTGGCTGCTGCTGCTCCGGCTGCTGCTCCTGCTCCTGCTGATTCAGGAGGGCCACTCTGTACATTGTCTGCACACACACACACAAGCGCACATTCACATGACAGCACACTAAGCGTCATGGAGGCAAAGAAGTGAACATTTCAAAGGTGAATGCTTAGCCCAGCCCCCCCCCCCCCCCCCCCCCCCCCCACCCCCCCCCCCCCAATCATTGGGCGGGATGGCAAAGGGTGAAGGAGAGATGTGGGGGTGCGAGTGTGACTGCTCTTAACTTCTACCACAAACGCAGTGCGGCTGGGAGTCGGCAAGAATCAGTCGACGTCTGCAGCGTCAGGCACGTTGTAATCGTTCAAGACCTGTCTTGCCATCGACACTCTCGGACCAGTGCAACCCACCCCATCACACGTAGGTCTAGTAGTTGCGAGTTCTTTAAAGCGTTACAGTCTACAGCCTACCATGACATGGCCAATCACGTTAGACAAACAAAACATCCACTGATATCGTTTTCCAGTCACAGACTGGGTCAAACCAACCGTCACAGACCGGGTCAAATCAACCGTCACACGCCAGATAAAATCCAGTCACAGACCGGGTCAAATCAACCGTCACAGATCGGGTCAAATCAGCCGTCACACACTGGGTCAAATCCAGTCACAGACCGGGTCAAATCAACCGATCTTCGTGCGCGTTTGTTCGATTTGCGCAGAAGGCGATCGGCATTTGCCCTTTATCGCCCCATGCAGAGCGTGGAAACGAAATTTGGGATAAGCTTTTGTGGCGACTGGCAAATTGCGCATGGAATTAAACACACGGGAATCTGCACACATCTTGTGCTAACTGAATAACAGGTGGTTTGAGCCGGTCAAACAATCCGCGCCTAGCCGACCGCAAAAACCCACAGCAGGGCTGTGGTCTGTTAGACCGCCCACTGTCGAGTCAGACAGGCGGTAACACCAAACCTGTTGGGAACTGCACGTAATCATTCACAGTGAATCAGGATTCTGCCGCCTCCCCCCCCCCCCCCCCCCCCCCCCCCCCCCCCTCCCCCGCCCTTTTCCGCACGTGCTTGGCCCCCGCTAGTTTAGCGACTCTTACAGCCAATTCCTTTCCGATCAGAACAAGCAAACAATCAGCTTTTCCAGTCTACATACTCCGCAGTTCTCGTCTTGGTTGCTATCCAGCCCAGCGATTTTTTTTTTAGAAGGACAATCTTTTATACCAATTCACCCCCACCCCCCATATTCACACCCCATCCGCCCCATTCTCCTCTCTCCTTCACACACACAGACATCCACCTCCACCCCTCTCCGCCCCTTCTCACAATCTCAGTCCCCTGATACTTTCCAACTGATCAGCGCGCTCGCGTGCTACCGTGCGCACACAATACATGAGGTAAGAGTAAGAGTTGGGTCACAATGTTCGTGTCAAACATATCTTTCAAGATGTAGGTCTTCAAACTCGGCGATCGACCAAGAACAATCGGTTTGGGTCTCCCAGGCGAAAATGGACGAGGCTATTGTTAGCCATCCGCCCGAAATTCCCACGGTTGATAAGCCCGTTCATTCATGACGACCGATTGCAAGTCACGTGACTGACGCAGCCAATGGACGCTCGTCCCCCACTCACACATTCTACACACGTACGCACACACTACGCCACTGGCAGGTTCTCTCAGGCACAGCCAAAACGTCCAGCTCACTATGCCGTTGAAGCAAGCGCGCTCGAGTACAAAACATACAGTCGGTAACATCTCTACAGTTCAATGTAATCAAGGTAGGGTACAACGATATACTAGTTAAATAATAGTTTATGGTACGAACCTATCAGCACACACGTGACTGACTGATATTTGAATGACGGGAGTCGACCATAATTGGACTGGCCGCACATTTGACCTCCATTGCACAATACTCCGATCTTTAAGCACGGCATCTTACTCCCATCTTCAAGCCCTTTAACAGCCCTTTAACATCCCTCCTCTTTCACTCCCAGCTTTTGGTGCTGATCCCGTCATTTCAGTTTTCTGTCTACGAGGGCATTCTTTGCCGTGACGGGTCAATTTCATAACTCGTTCATTGAGGACTGTCTTGGTGTCTGTACATGACGTCACTGTAGTGCCCTCTTTATTCTGGTACTCCATCCCACATCAAAATACATGAGGGAGTTGTAGTTCCACTGTCGTAATACTCTGCCATCTTGACTTTTTAAGACGAGAGTGCCGTCCTATTTATGTCATAAGACATACAAGAGGGAGAGAGAGAGAGAGCGAGAGAGAGAGAGAGAGAGAGCGTCAGATACATGACGTCTGAGGAGAGAGAGGAGAGGAGAGAGAGAGAGATAGAGAGAGTCTAGAGAGAGAGAGAGAGGAGAGAGATGGAGAGAGGAGAATGAATTCGTCAGCATACATGGCCATCTGGGGGGGGGGGGGGAGAGAGAGAGAGAGAGAAGAGAGACGATGAAGAGAGGGAGACACGAGATGGGATAGGAGAGGAGGACGAGAGGGAAGAGAGAGAGAGAGAGAGAGAGGAGAAGCGTAAGATACATGCGTATCTACATGAGAGAGAGAGGAGAGAAGAGAGAGAGAGAGGAGAGACAGACAAACGAGCCATCTATCATGGAACACCAAAGTACACTGACCTGTTCCAAGGCAGGGTGGGGCTGACGGCCACGGGTTCCAACTTCACAGTGACAGGGGGGTGCTCTTCCGCCTTGGCCTTTCGCCCACGACTCCTCTTCGTCGCCTTGGCCTCTTGTCGGGGGTTCGGGCACCGTCGTGGCGGGGGGTGTCGCCGTTTCCGGCATCAGGCTTTCCCCTTTTCTGCGGACGGTACTTATACTCCGGGAATTCTATCCGGTGTAGCTCCTTTAAGGAAGGTGGCGTGATTTTCGGAAGGAGTCTTTAACTTCGTCGGCAAGCTCTTTCCACACACCACCTAAATGGCTACTTATTCCAGAGTTATTAACAACAGTCCCCTTACCGCCATGAAGGCTTGGCGTTCGCCTTGAGCGAACGCCATAAATGCGTTCATGGGTCGCTTGATGCTGTGGCCCCCTCGCACCCGTTTCCGGGGTTTAGCCACATCGGTGTATGGGCGTGTCCGAGTCGGCTGGTACCTCCAAACTGAATTTCGGGTAGAGCCCGAGGAGGAATTTGTCGTGGAGAAAAACTCCGATGTTTTTCCACAGACTCCGGTTTCCCGATTTCGACTGATCGGTAAAAAACACCTGGTCATCTTGGGTCAGTGTGTTCCCGGACAACAGTGTGCTGCTGGCAGCTGCAGCTATGTCTCCCATGGGGGGGCTGTACGAGCGCCCGTCGCGGCTCCCCTCCGGAGAGCTCACCTGCCACTGGTCGGCACGTGTGCTGAGGAGCTCGGGGCTCAGCGACTGCTCGAATAAGTCCTGCTGGGCTGGTGCTGGTTTGTCAGTCGCTGTAGGCCGGGCTCCTCACACACACTGTGAGGGAGTTGGCAGGGAGGGTGCAGGTCTCGAACATACTGTTAACTGCTGATCAGGTTGGTATCGACGGGAAAGGAACCCTCCCATGTTTTTTTTTGTTTTTTTTTTTTTTTCCAATATCTCCTGTGTCCACCACGTTTCAGTCAAATCCCATCACAGGAAACACCACTTCACTTCCAAACAGCTGATCTGAGAAGGCTTTCACTGCACAAATTCACAGCGTGTCACACACTTTGAGACTCCACGATCAGAAGATGGTGAAGACTGAGAAGCTATGGTATTTATACCCTACACTGGATTTCCCCGCTGTAACGGAGGGTACTATCCAATCGCAACGCCTTCCCCTAAACCTTGACCCTTCGCTTGCCCGTCTTGACCAATCAACGACGACTCAAGCGACTGGCGCGCCGCGTGCGAAAGCGGGCCCGGGCCTAAGCCCCGCCCTGCCGACGTGACTCAGGCGCACACGCGCGCGCGAGCGAGCGCGAAGCAATTAGAGCTAGCTCAGGTTAGAGTGAGCGAGGGGACCGTGAAACCGAGCCAGGGAGAGAAAGTAGGCCACGTTCGCGTGCCTGGCCTGCCCAGGAAAGACATGGCGTACGGCTGGGTTGAGAGACGACTGACTACCCAATTTCATGACTTTGGACACACACACACACACACACACATGTGCGTGCACGCACGTGCACGGGCCTACGCACTCCCGCATGTAGATACACAAACGAGAACCACTTTGTTGCCCATTTTTGTTCTTGCTTTTCTGTATAGCTGATTGTAAATCCTTATCGGTGAGTGCGTAAAGAACAGTCTGTCTATTTCCCTCTGTCTGTCTGTTTGTCTCTCTCTCTCTCCTCATCTCCTCTCTCTCTCTCTCCCTCTCTCTATCTCTCTCTCCCTCCACTTCAAGGAAAGTTCAATGAGACCCAATTAAAACAGGTTCAAGCAGGAGTCTTAACTCTGCGGCTAAGTTGGTTCCGAGACCAGCTAAACACGGTTCGGAGCTCAAACACAACACAACTTTCGTTGTTTCCACTGACATATACAAACAACAGCTTGAGATATACAGACAGCAGCACAGCATGATGTTGCTTAATGATAAGCAGTGCGAATACCTCGAAAGAAGCAGCTTTTTTTAACACATAGTAGCACACAAATAAAACAATAAAAAAAAAAAAATTTTTAAAAAAAAAAAATTTTAAAAAAAAATTAAAAAAAAAATAAAAAACAAAAAAAAAAAAAAAAAAAAAAAAAAAAAAAAAAAAAAACTAAAACAAAAAAAAAAAACATAATAAAAAAAAAAAAAAAAAAAAAAAAAAAAAAAAAAAAAAAATCAAAAAACTACTATCTGTGTGCCGTCGATCTCTCTCTCTCTCTCTACTACTCCCTCTCTTCTCTTCTCTCTTCTCCTTCTCTCCTCTCTCTCTCTCTCTTCTGTGTGTCCGTGTGCTGTGGGTGCTGTTGTGTGTGTGGGTCGTGTTGCTAACCCAAGGCAACACACCAACACACAAACACACACACACACACACACACACATTCAACATTACATACAGTGGGGCGAGAGCGTTGAGATTTGAGTGGATGAGAGGGGCGAAGTTGCTGAGAAGAGAGCAGAGAGAGAGAGATGTCAACATGTACGTGTCCTTCACATAAACGTTAGTAAAACGCAGAGAGAGAGAGAGAGAGAGAGAGAGGAGAGACTTGACGGGGGGTGGGGGGGGAAAGAGGGGGGGGGGGGGGGATCCCTTGAGAGAGAGACCCCGAGACAAGCTTGATCTACAGGAGCGCACACGCCACACATGCCCCGTGTATGCATGAACTTCGCTTCACCCCCCCCACCCCCTACACCACACACATACATTAAAATTGAACACACCACACCACAAACACACACACACACACCACATTAATAACGAAACACACACACCATTAAAAACGAAACAAACACACACACACACCACACAACCACACACCACACACACACACACACACGCACACACACACACACCACATACACAAACCAAACACACACATGCGGCTATCATCATCTTTTCAACTCTGTTCGTGTCAGACACGCTACACATCTAACATTTTCCAAGTGCGCACAGTCAGAGAGCTGTTGGGGGACTGTCGAAGCTGCCGCGTGTACAAAATGTATAGGCTATAACGAAAAAGGACGTGACACCTATGGAACAACTTCCCCCCCCCCCCGCCGGTTGGATTCCCCACTTCCACCCCATTTTGACCCCTAAAGCATTGGCCAATACGGGTCTAGCTGACGGACATGAAGGCCTCCCCTGTCAGACCTTATTATCGCCGCCGCTATGTAGTTTCCCAATCAAACTGCCATCCCGCAGTGGTAAGGCAATCTTACTGCCAGCGCTGGTCACTAATCACTGTTATCAACTCGGCGCCTGGCCCCGAATCGGAAGCTGTACGGTTTGGATGATAAAGGACATGCTGGCAGTCAGTAGTTCGAACACATGACCTGGTCAAGCGATGTTATGGGAGACCGTGTGTTCGGCTCCGTGGGGATCAGATGGAGAGCGCCGGTCGTCTGTCACGGGTTTTGCGAGTTCAAATGTAATCCATACATGAGCGGTGACGCCCCCGCGCACCACACACACACACACACCAACACACCACTCACCAACACACCACACACACACACACACACACAGCCACACACATACACACACACACACACAATCACATTCTGATATGGTTATCATCCCCTGTCTGTCGCTTCACCATCGGCGAGAGTGCCAGGCATGTTCGTTATATATATAATATATTTTAAAAATCCGGTTATTTAGCTATCTGTCTAGTAGCTAGCTAACTAGAGAGACAAGGTAGGGAGAAAGAGAGGAGAGAGAGGAGAGATTGTGAGAGGGGGACGTGGGAGATGAGAGAGAGAGGAGAGAGACGAGAGAGAGAGAGGAGAGAGAGAGAGGAGAGAGAAGAGAGAGAGAAGAGAGGAGAGAGAGAGATGAGAGGAGAGAGAGAGGAGAGAGAGGGAAAACAGAGTGAACAGTTAGTTTAATTTAGAACCATCCCGATAGTACATCCTGCCGTATGATGTGAACCCAATACTCATAAGAGAAATGTTACCGGCATTTGCGGCGACGCTATGGAGTCAATATTTCAGAACACATGCCATTCTGTTATTGCTGTCACTGGTGAGATCAAATCGCTGTTTTTTGAGTGGTTGTAGAACGCACATTATGGCGCCAATGTTAGACCCCGAAAAACAAGAACGCAGTTGCAAGATGCAGTTCTTTTTCCACCAGTCAACACACCAGTAACTGAGGTGGTTTTGGAGACGAAAATGGCTGTTTGAGGTACGAAAATGGATGTTTTGCTGGAAATAAAACAGCAATTTTCACTGAGGAAGAAAAATGGCTTTGTTGATGAGGAAATGTCTGTTTCTAGGAAGAACATGACCCTTTGTTTCGGGGAGAAAATGTCTGTTTTTGAGGTAAGAAATGCACCTGTTTTGTTGAGGAGAAAAGAAAACCGCCTTTTAGTGAAAAGAAAATGGCGGTTTGTGAGGGGAGGGGGGGGGGGGGGGGGGGGGGGGGGGCGTTTTTGCGAGGGAAAAGGGTTATTTTCAGGAGAGAAAAAATGTCTGTTTTCTGGAGGAAGAAGAAACGGCTGTTGTTCGGAAGAAAGTGGCTGCTTTCAGAACGAGAATGGTCACGTTCTTTCGAAGCTTGTACTGCACCATACAATTTGGCTTCTCACGCTGACCCACCGCAGATTGCAGGCGACAGCTGCGTAATCAGCGACAGAAAAGCCACCGCGCGAAGGATGGAACGATTTAGGGTCCCCAAGAACTGGACACACAGCCGGAGGACGTTTACAATCCCCGCTGTTGTTATCGTTTGCCGTCGGGGGCTGACACGGATGAGGGCTATTAAGTCGTCAACTTCTAGGCACAACTTGAGATACTTCACAGCTCTTTCTGATAGGTGAATGGCCCAACCTGTTCAACGACTGCCCAGCTCGAGCGTAGTTAGCTGTCGAGGGTTCCGAGTTTGTCACTGGTCTTTTTCATTAAGTGGGTGCAGCCTCCCCTCTCTCAGCTTAAAATCACCTAGGTTACATTTGACAGCTGATTAACCGTGACTGTTGTAAAGATGTCTAGTCGGTTTAATTTACGTTGTTACGAATACTACAGCTTGCCCTTGCTTACTGTGAGGACGTAAAAACTCAACCATTCAGGAAGGAGTGGGGGGGGGGGGGTCGGGTCGGACACATTCACACACACACACACACAGAAGAGAGAGAGAGGAGAGAGAGAGAGAGAGAAGAGAGAGAGGAGGTGCGGTTTACGAACAAAGCGCAGTCATGACAATCGCCGACAGGGGCAATCGGTCGCGCGCGGCGGCACCAGACCATGAAGATAAAGTGGACACGTCGCCTGGGATGTTGATTGTTGAGGCGCGCCACTTACGCAAAGCACAGGTGCCCGTCTGCCGTTTGAAATAGGTCAGTTGACTCTTCGAGCATCTTTCTTTGGAAGACCCCCCTCCGGTTTCTCCACCCCCACCCACCCCCCCCCCCCCCCCCCCCCCCAACTATCCTGGAGTTATAAAATTTCAGCTTGATTCCAAGGGAGAATTTCTTGCTGTTCCATATTTTGTTCAGCTGATTAAATGCTGATGCTGCTTTCCCCAAACAACACCAGTTCATGGTCCACGTCACTGGCGTCGTTGATGGAGCTGCCTAGGTATGTAAAGGCAGCCCTGGAACCTCCTTCCTGTGCCTCGGGCGTACCCACTCGGACTCTTGGAATGTTTTTGAGAGACTTGGTGAGAACCGGTGCTCTCAACTGCGTTATGGCCGTTGGCGGAGACTTGGTCGGTAGCCCTTGTTGACGTCCTAAACAGGCATAGCAGACGGAAGGGAAGGTGGGTTAGGGAGGAGAAGGGTGGTTTGGGAAGGGAGGGGGGGGGAGGGAGAAAGAGAAAGTGTCGGGTGTCTGTCATGGTCTCAATTGTCACCTCATCCGGTCTCATCGCTCGCTTTCTGAGACACTTCCATTTCCGTGACGGTAAACAACTCTCTCTCTCTCTCGCTCCTCTCTCTCTCTCTCTCTCTCTCTCTCCGTTGACAAGAGTTCTATAGTGCGCTTGGTAACCAGGTATTGAGAGAACGCTCTTGGTCTTCACTGGGCTGCTTGCCCGGGGTAAGGTGGGGTTTAAGGAGGGGCTCAGACGTGAGACTGGGATGTTAATGATTCGTGACAGTGCATGTAATCACCAGGGAGGTACCCCGCTGACTGCATTGTTCACTTGGGGAGGGAGACCACCTGGCGCATCGCTCCTTCACCGTCCCTTTCACCCTCCCCCCAATCCCCTCCACCCCGCCCCCCCCCCCTCCCCCTTTCATTAGCGTGGTTCACTTCCATGTGGCCCAGAGGGGGTCTACTGAGGTGGAAACCACCTCTCTGGGATCGAGGGTCCAAGTCGGAGGGTAACTGAATCAGCGTTTCTGCGCCATGACCCCACACCCCCACTCTCTCTCAGGGTGTGTGTGGTGGTTTGTCTGTGTTGAGTCCAAGTGTGTTGTGTGTATGTAGTGTGCGTGTATGTGTGTACCAGTGGGGGGAGCCCCCGCTCTTTGTCTTCTTCCCTTCCCCCTGCCCGTCTCGTCATCTGTCTTCCTGAGGGGCTCATACAAGTAGACGATGTTAATGATATCCGTAGCCATTGTTGCAGCAGGATTATGCGCCCCAAGTCACCAGAAAATGGTACAAATCAGAGGCCCGGACGTCAGAACTAAGGGCAATTTTTCAGTTTCCTTTGGTAAACATACGCCCACCTGCCCCCTGCAACCCCCCCCCCCCCCCCCCCCTTCAGCCCCCCCCATATTTGGGTTTATATCACCATGGCGACCCCTCCACACCACACACACACCCCCCCCCCCCAGCCGCCCTCCTTAGCGTGGTTCACGAGTGTGGCGAGAGAGGGGGTCTGCTGAGGTGGAGGAGGTAGGCTCTGGAGTGAGGATCTATGTCAAGTGGTTAACTGAAGTTAGTGTGTGTGCGCGAACGCGCGTATGTGAGTTGTGTGTGTGTGTGTGTGTGTTGTTGGTGTGTGCGTGTGTTGTGGTGTGTGTGTGGTGTGTGTGTGCGTGTATGTGTGTGTGTGTATGTGTGTGTGTGCGTGTGTGTGTTGTGTGTGTGGGGGGGGGGGGGGGGGGGCTTTGTCTCTCTGGCCCATTCTCCCCTCTCTGTGTGTGTGTGTGTGTGTGTGTGTGTGTGTGTGTGTCTTATTTGCAGAAGGAAATGATTGCCCCAATCCAAGAAAATGGTACAATCAGAGGCCGGACGTCAGAAACTAAGGGGAATGACTCAGTTTCTTTTGTAAAGAGACGACTTCTTTGCCCCCCTGCAAACCCCCCCCCCCCCCCCCCCCCCCCTTCCGCCTGGAGAAAAGATTTGTGTTTATATTCAAACACACACACACACACACACACACAACACACACACACACACACACCACACACGTGCGAGTTATAGTATTCATACATTCTCTCTCTCTCTCTCTCTCTCTCTCCTCTCTCTCCTCTCTCTCTCTCTCTCTCTGTGTTTCGCACACGCGCGCGCACAGGCTCGCACGCGCACGCGCGCCCGTCGGCTTAAAAATGAATTAACAAGGAAGCAACGGTCCCTTTTCAATGATAGTGACAGGAATTACAATGATAATCATCGCCGTCATTATCAGCAGCTGCAGTAGCAGTATTATTACATAACAGCTTTTTTTGTAAAACAAAACTCTCATTGAGTTAAAAAAAAATCGGAAATGAAATGAGGCAGGGAACAGCAAACAACAAACAGTAAACAAGTGGGGTAGTTTTTGCTCCCATAAGGGAACCTAACACAGAGTAACTTTTATTCAAGACTAGCACAGCCTTTTAAACTTGAATAAAGTCAGACAAATACAAAGACACAACAATCTAATAGTGGGTGGAAAACAAGCGCAGGCCAACAACTAAATTGTCTTCATAGTAATGACTTGGCAAAACTTTGGACTTAAAGAGGGGGGAGGGGGGGGCAGGAGGTTGAAGATGAAAAAAGTGGGAACTTGAAATTAAGAAAATATATCAGATATGAAAACTCTTCACTGACTGCATAAGGGAACCATCGCAATCCCTTTCAAAGGCAGATATATTTGTATTGCCTGCTCCTCACACACACACACACACACACACACACACACACACACACACACACACACACACACAACACGAACACACGAACACACACACACACACACACACCACACACACACACACACACACACACACACAACACACACACACACACTTATACACACAGGAACAACAAACACAATATCGGAATAGCTCAGTTGGTAGAGCGCCTGACTCGCAATCTTGGTGATCCTGGGTTGCGGGTTCGAACCTCCGCCGGGGCGTTTCGGTACAGGGGGATTTTTCCCTCGGAGTTAACATTGGTTCTGACTCCATTTCCTATACAGTCCTTCGAATGAGACTATAAACCGAGGTTCCGTGTGTGAACGCACGCATAACATCTTGCACACACGTAAAATCCCATCACCAACATTCGAAAAGAGTAGGCAAGTTTGGCCGTTTGGTATGGATGACACGTTACACATAGCATGCACCTTGAGTGAGAAATGGAAAGAATGAAGGAAGTAAGGAAAATGAGTGGTCGATATTGAACGATACTAACTGGATGACACGGGAAACGACTGAATGAAGCGCCAGCTGGCAGCTCTTCAGTCAGCACTACCCAGGTAGGCAGCCCGTTGTGTAAACGAGTGTTGATTGTAAAGCGCTTAGAGCTTGGCGTCTAGCCGAGAATAGGCGCTATATAAGTAGTCATTATTATTATTATTATTATTATATCAAACAATGTCAAACTAAAAACCATCAACAATAGCAAATAACACACACACACACACACACAACACACACACACACACACAACACACAACACACACACACACACACACACACACACACACACACACACACACACACACACACACACATTCGCATACACACACAGGCATAGTATTTACACACGCTAATACCCACACTAACTCTCACCACTAAACTACACACACACACACACACACACACACACACACACACACACACACACACACACACACACACACACAAACGTATGCTTACACACACAAGCATAGTATTACACACGCTAATACCCACACTAACTCTCACCACTAAACCTCTCTCACACACACACACACACACACACACACACACACACACACACACACACACACACACACACACACACACACACACACACACACAAACGTATGCATACACACAAGCATAGCATTACTCACGCTAATACCCACACTAACTTTCACCACTAAACCTCACACACACACACACACACACACACACACACACACACACACACACACACACACACACACACACACACACGTGCGTATGCAAACAGGCTGGTTTTTCACAGGGAAGTCAAGTTTGCTTTAAAAATCCTCCATGCCATCGGCTTACAAGCAGAGCAATCCAAGACACAGACAACAGGGCGTGACGCTGACAAGAACCTTAATGAGGTCCGTTAAGCTGGCTCATCAGGACGTGCGGCTCGACGGCTTTTCCTGTCGACAGGTTCTATCTAACCCATCCCAGAAGAAGACGTAAGCAACACCAGCAACTACAACGAAGGACGACAACATTAAAGACCACCCACCATCGAACAACAACCCCGACCAACTCCACCAGTAACCTCTAAGCCCAGGCATCCAAGACTACCGCGAACGAACAGCTTGTCCCTGAAATCTTTGGCTGGGAGGACGTCGCTTCAATCCGGTTCCAACAAAGGGAGATAATCAAAAGCACAACAGAGTCGCCCCAGCTGGGACGTGACGACATAGCAGATCTCGCTGCTTTCACAGATCGGATTGAGGTAGTCAGTCCTAAAGTCCTGTTCGGTTCGGTGTCTAGTCTAAACTGTGCTGGATTACAGTGGATTTCGAGATAAGAATTACAGCTCCCTCCTTCTCCCTCCTCACCCCCACCCCCACCCCCACCCACACACACGCTCCCCCACCCTACTCCCGTCCTCCCTCCTCTGAAAAAAATGTTCAGAAACAACACAGACAATAGAATGGGTGTGGGGTGATGATGATAAGAGTGATGATAAGGTTGAGAACAACACAAACAATAGTACGATGTGATGATGATGATGATAAGAGTGATAATAAGGATCGTCAGTAGCAGCAACATGCGTCATGATTATATGGCACGGCTTTTTTTGGGTTTTTTTTCTTAAGCCGTAACCTCCTGTGAGCTAGTTCGTTTTGACTTGCTTGGACCACATGAATCCAACAGCAAGAAAAACAACACAGATTCCACTGATCACGGACATGCACATAGGCACATGAACAGGTACGGATGCATACATCCTGGAATAGCTTGCACACACACACACACACACACACACACACACACACACCACACACACACACACACACACACTCTCTCTCTCTCTCTCTCTCTCTCTCTCTCTCTCTCCTCTTCACACACACACACACACACACACACACACACACACACACACACACACACACACACACACACACACACACACACATACACATTCGGACAGAAATGAATCAAGTCTCTCACTGCTGACGGAACAAAATGCGTGTATGTCACAACACGACAGAAGCGGCAGAAAATGAGTTTCTCATAAGCACTGTTATATGACCAAGCACAAAAGGTTGAGGAGTTGCATCGCTTATAATCTAAGAATTATTATTGATGATGACTTGCCTTGGTCCTACCACGCTGACGATCTTGTAAACGTAATTTCTTAAAGAATATATCAGCTTGCAAACACGAACAGGGGAAACTAATCTGAAACGGATAATTCTTTTTACTTAATAGGTCATTAAGATGATTCAGTTGAAATCCAATACCTCGACAAGGAGTGATTACAAAACTTCAAAGACAGATTCTACTTTAACAAGTCCTTTTGCATGTTCAATGTAGTCTTATGAATGGATCAGATCCGCAGAAAAAAAAACCCGAAAGCTTTGTCATCGCTAAAAATAGATATACACTTTCTTTTCCCAGACCCTGAAGTAATCTTTATACTAAATCATGTTTTGTATGCTCCAGAGGGGTTTATGGAATAACTTGCCGTCGTTTTTTAAAAAAGCACGTCCCTCAAAACGGGCATAAGAAAAAAAAAAAACCGCTAAAAAAAAAAAAAAAAAAAAAAAAAAACAGATGAAAACACTATGCAACAGTCAATGTTCACCTCTCTCTCTCTCTCTCTCTCTCTCTCTCTCTCTCTCTCTCTCTCTCTCTCTCTCTCTTAAATTGGATGTAAAATGGATGTTCCAAAAATAGTTTCATAATTTTATAATTTTACATGTAATTATAAGAGTTACGTGCATGTTTGTTGTATCGTAGAGTTTGGTGCTTTTGAAAATGGTTTTCCTCATTATATATTTTCTTTTGCTTTTTTTTTTTTTTTTCCTTTTTCTGTGGATGGGATATAATTTTGGTTAAACATGCGTGTGCAGACATGATGGTTTCTTCTACAAGGAAGTAACTGTCGTTTAAAAATGTACAACGTCATCGCCTATAAGCAAAGAAAAACGAACAAGCAGCTGACAAACAGGCATTAGACTCGCAAAGTCCCCAACGATGCCCATTCAGTTGGCTCAGCAGGGCGCGCGGGGAGAGATCCTCTTCGATCCGGTGTGACCAAAGGGAGACAATCAAAAAGCACAAGAGAGAACCTGTTCGGACACCTGGTGACAGTCTCACTGCCTTCACAGATAGGACTGAGCTACTCGGCCTTCCAGACCTAAAGCTGGCACAAAAAACAGGCCGATTATTTCCCTTATTCAGTGATGAATTTGAACGATTTGTCCTAATCCACCGAACCGTCCTAAGGCTAGGCTTTGGAGGTAACACTTACAGCCCTCCATCACCCATTTCTCCCTTCACTCCCTCACCCACCCCCTCACATTCACGCTCCTGCCTCATCCCCCTACTCCCCTCCCCTCCGCCCAAGAATAGAAAAAGATAAGTCGTTATTAAAAGAACGGAATGATGAAGTTGATGACCATCATCATTGAAAGTAGCAGTATCAGCAGCAGCAGCAACAGCAGCAGCAACTATGTGGCTATGCATTGTGTTTGTTTACAAAACACTGCAGTGAGGTGGCTCAGTTTGATTGGAAACAGCAATATGAACAAACAAACAAAACAAAACACAAGGCAGCCACGACTGAACGCACGCACGCACGTAAATACATGGACAGGCACGCCAAAATCATGGACAGGTATACACGTACATACACATTCGCACCCGCATATTGATAGCAATAACAGCAAAAGCAACACATATACGTACACACAGATGCACACACATACACGCACACGCGTACACACACATACCCAAACACACACACTACTACCACTACTACTACTACTACTACTATCACCATTACTACCATTACTAGCTACAGCTGCGCGCGTACGAGCGCGCGTGTGTGTAAAGATGTGCGTGCCTGGGAATGAAAGAGTATCTGTCTGTCTGTCTGTCTGTCTGTCTTGTGTGTGTGTGTTTTTTCTGTCTGTCTGACCAAACGATATCAACATGTCGGTATGATAAACTGACAACTGTGAAATTTTGAGCACAAAAGCAACTTTTCTTTGTTGTTGATACTTTTGGGTTTTTTTTTTTTTAAAAGTAAAACCAGTCATATATAAGTAAATTGGATTAAGCTACCTAGACAGGAAAGCAATATGGAAGCCTCATCATTTCGGAGAGTATCCGTCTGAACATACTTCCCAGCTGAAACATAAGAAGCCTCAGTCACGGTCTGAAAGTCGTAACCCAAGAGATGGATCCATACTCCTGGCACATTCTCGACCTTTGCCAAGTCAGCAGGACGAACAATGGAGAAACACAAACAGAAGAAGGGCATGGGCTGTGTGTAGCAGAGGAGAAGACAAAACTTGTTCCTAGAGAAGGTCTTGTTGGCGTGCGCAAGAACGGCAGCAACGCCGTACTAGGATGCTACCACGTTTCTAGCAGAGTATGAGAATGACCTGATTGAAGAATGGTGCTTCTCTAAGTTGTACTAGGATGTTACCATGTTTCCAGCAGGAAATTAGAATGACCTGATTGGGAAGAATGATGTTTCTCTCTCTCTAAAAATAAATAAATAAATAAAAAAAAAAAAAAAAAAGCATCCTTGTCGTTCAGGGCGATTGGAACGACAGGGCTGATCAGGTGACCAAACAGACCAAAAGACCGTCCGTGGTCCACAACGACGACGAGACCACCTAAAAACTAAGGACTACGCCAGCCGGAGTGAACCAGTGGTGAATGACGAGACCCCTGGCAATGAGACCACCCATAACCAAGGACTACGCCAGCTGGAATGAACCAGTGGTGAATGACGAGATCCCTGGCAATGAGACCACCCATAACTAAGGACTACGCCAGCTGGAATGAACCAGTGGTGAATGACGTGATCCCTGGCAATGAGACCACCCATAACTAAGGACTACGCCAGCTGGAATGAACCAGTGGTGAATGACGTGATCCCTGGCAATGAGACCACCCATAACTAAGGACTACGCCAGCTGGAATGAACCAGTGGTGAATGACGTGATCCTTGGCAATGAGACCACCCATAACTAAGGACTACGCCAGCTGGAATGAACCAGTGGTGAATGACGTGATCCTTGGCAATGAGACCACCCATAACCAAGGACTACGCCAGCTGGAATGAACCAGTGGTGAATGACGTGATCCTTGGCAATGAGACCACCCATAACCAAGGACTACGCCAGCTGGAATGAACCAGTGGTGAATGACGTGACCCCTGGCAATGAGACCACCCATAACCAAGGACTACGCCAGCCGCATTGAACCAGTGGTGAATGACGTGATCCTTGGCAATGAGACCACCCATAACTAAGGACTACGCCAGCCTGGAATGAACCAGTGGTGAATGACGTGATCCTTGGCAATGAGACCACCCATAACTAAGGACTACGCCAGCGCAATGAACCAGTGGTGAATGACGTGATCCTTGGCAATGAGACCACCCATAACCAAGGACTACGCCAGCTGAATGAACCAGTGGTGAATGACGTGACCCCTGCAATGAGACCACCCATAACCAGGACTACGCCAGCCGCATTGAACCTTGGTGAATGACGTGACCCCAGGCAACAGCCACGGTGAGCTTTAAGCATGCGACAGGGACACAGCAGCTCCGAACGGTCAGCAACACATCCAGGTAGACAATAGTCTTGTGAAGAGCCGGAACAGGTCAGGCAGAGAGAGAGAGAGAGAGAGAGGAGAGAGAGAGACAGACACAGACAGACAGACAGACAGACGACAGACAGACAAACAGAAACAGGGGGACTATTTGACGCTTTATTGCCATCAGCAAAGCAAGCCATTAAGGCAAAGGTTTTTTCACACACGATTTGTCAAATGGCATTATTAAAGTACATTGATAATAAATGATGATGAAATAAGCGAAACGCCGAAAGAACCACAGAGAGAGAGAGAGAGAGAGAGAGAGAGAGAGAGAGGAGAGAGGAGAGAGAGATAGAGAGAGAGAGAGAGAGAGAGAGAGTACTGCATCCTGAGAGATGGCGGGGAAGGAAGGAGGACGGAGGGGGGGGGGGGGGGGGGGGGGGGGGAGGGAGAGGGGACAGTGAAGCAGAGAGAGAGATGGAGAATGAGAACGCAACATAATGTAACTAAGAAAGAAGGGGGGGGGGGGGGGGGGAAAGTAAAAGTAGGAGGCACGTGGTGGTGCTAGAAAATTAGAGAGAGAGAGAGAAGGGGGAGGAGCTGTGTGTGTGTGTGTGTGTGTGTGTGTGTGTGTGTGTGTGTGTGTGTGTGGAGGGGAGTGGGGGGGGGGGGGAAGGCGGTTATAGTTTGGTGTACCATATGTCGCTGGGTCAGAACAGGCAACAACACGAATGAATGACTCGTGGAGCAGGGCAGCGTCTCTTCTATCCGGAATGTGACCGAATGCGTGGGCGGGGGGGGGGGGGGGGGGGGGGGGGGGGGGTGAGGGGGGGAGGGCCTGGTACCGATCGATAGCTCACAGTGGGGTGCTGATGTTGGGACAGCGATCAAAAGCACCTGAATGTGGTTGTGCATGTGGCAGCCGGAACGAGAAAGTCAGGAACATTGAAACGAGAGAGGAAGTTCGAAAAAAAAATCAGTTCAAAGCTTCAGCCATTAATACATTATCTGTTTCCAATAGCTTCGCTTTTGACTCACTCAGGTATCATCAAGACTGCCACATATAGACTAATTCCTCGTCCTCACATCCTTCTGAGGGGATGTGGCAAGACAGAATCAGGTCATGAGTCACCGCTGTTTTACCATGACCTCTTTCGTGTTATGTGGGGCAGCGTTACTCCCTGCTGGCAAAGTGCCTACACTATATCGTAACTGAAGTCCAGTTTCTGTATTGTTATAATGCAGGTATACCGATTTTCTTCATGTCAGGAATCAGCAGCGTTAAGACAGTTATCGCTATCATGATAAGGATGAGGATGAGGATGAGGATGGTGGCGGGTGTGCTGATGATGACGGTGATTTGGATTGTGGTGGTGATGATGGTGATGGAGATGATGGTTATGATGATGATGATGATGATGATAGTGATGGCGGCGGTGACAACGACGACGATGATGACGACGAGAGGACGACGAGGGTTACGACGACGACGACGACGAAGATGATGATGATGATGATGTTTATGATGATGATGAAGACGACGACGACGACGACGACGATCATGATGATGATGATGATGATGATGACGATGAATGAAAAGACAAGGTTTTGTTTTGCTTGACCTTTTTCTTTACGTAAGGATTTTCCGTTAGGCCACTCACTGCTACCCCCTTCCCCTCTTTACCCTCCCTCCCCGCCCCCACCCCTCACACCACCCACCACTCCTGATAGAAGGTGCGATCACGTCAAATCTAATAACACCCAGTGAAGATATGGAAGGGAGATAAGTTCGCCTCTTTTTCTTCTTTATCGTTTTTTTTTTTTTTTCTTTCTTTCTTTCTTTCTTTCTTTTTCTTTTTAACAGGTAGCGGTGGTGATTAATGGACTTGATTCAGATCCTGCACTTGTCCGTCTCCTTGGTTACAAATGCATCCTGCTAGCTGAATGGGACGCGGGGACGAGCGGGGCAGGCAGTCCGCGTCGAGCAGCCTGGGGTTCTAATCCCTCTGACAGTTCTCTCGCTTGGCTGCTCGCTGTAATTTTTTTTACACTTTTTTTTTTTTCTTCTTCTTTTTTTTTTTCCTTTTTTTTTCTTTTTTTTTTTTTAACCCGAAGGCGACGCGTTTCCTGGGGCACGTGGCGTGGGCTTTGTGGCTTGTGTATTGGTCATGTGGTCATAGCCGGGAAAGCAGTGGGGGTGGGGGTGGCGGGGGGGAGGAGGAGGAGGATGGATGGTGGGGCAGGGAGGGATGGGGGGGGGGGGGGGTGGAATCCTTTTTTTCATCCATCACTGTCCGCGAGAGTTATCTCCCGGCGCGCACTCTCCTCTTTGGGAAAATGAGTTCAGAGGAATTATTCTGAGAGCTTTTTTTTTTTTTTTTTTTTTTTTTTAAGCGAATGACAAATGCAAGGGGGTGGTAGTTATAGTTCTTCGATCTTTGGTGAATCTCAGTCGCACGATGGCAAGAGAGAGAGAGAGAGGGGAGGGAGAGAGAGAGAGAGAGAGGGTGGTACGATGGAGAGAGACGGCTGTCCTTTCATTATTGAAGTCATTTAGTGGAGAGGAGGGGGAGAAAGGGGCTGGAGACAGCATGGCAGCGATTTTTCCGCCTCCTCCATTTAATGTCGGTGGGCGCTGATCCGCATGCCACCCCCCCTCCCCCTTCGTCCCTTACTGGAACGGAGGAAGAAATTAGACGGTTAAGCCGCCATGCGTGTTCTCCACTTCATGATGCTGTTAGTCTAATAAATACAAAGTATAAAAAACGGGTTTCGAGTGGCTGCCAGTCCGAAAAACTTCCCGATTTCTAATGTATGGATTAAAATAAAAATGGCAGTATATAATCAGAATATCCGCTACAAAACAGCAACCTAATATGAACAGAAAGTAACTCTAAAACTTGACATCACATTATAACATAATGACGTGCGCACGTTAATACGTTCTAATAGACAAAACATGTATTTCTTCTTCTTCTTCTTTTCTTTCTTTCTTTCATTTCTTCTTTTTCTTGTCTTTTCCTTTTCTGCTGTTGTTTGTTTTTCCTCAACACAGTTAGGCCTTACAGCACGTTTCAAAGCCTGAATTCTGGCGAAAATCAGAAACGGTTGATTCCGTACCTTCCCCCATTAAATATACGTGAACTCTTCAGCTTCTACGCCAAGAGAGCAATGATTTCATCCGTGTCCGTTGATTTTGTTTGCTTTCTTTGGCCGTCGCGCGCGCACGCACGCACCAACACACACTATACACATGCGCGCGCGCACACAAACACACACAAACACAACACACACACACACACACACACACACACACACACACACACAAACACAACACACACACACACACACACACGTGCCTCCCCCGCCCCCTCCCCCCGCCTCTCCCCCCCCCCCCCCCCCCCCCCTCTCTTCGCGCGGGCGCGCGCGCGAGCGCGCGCGCACGCACACACACACAAACACACCTCATCACACATGCGCACACCATGCACACACACACACACACACACACACACACACACACACACACAACACACACACACACACACAACAACCCGCGCAGAGTCGCGATTGCGCGCGCACACACACACACAACACACACACACACACACACCACACACACACACACACACACACAGGGAGGGAGGGCGGGGAGACACAGAGACACAAGGGACCAAAGAAAAACAAGAGAGAGGAAAGGAGGGGAAGGAGGGGAGAGAAGAGGAGAGAGAGAGAGAGAGAACAGAGAGAACAGACAGACAGACAGACAGACAGACAGGACAGAGACAGACAGACAGGACAGACGGACGCATAGACATACAGACAGAGGCAGACAGACTCGACGCACAGAGAGATAGACACATGGATAGACAGACAGAAGCAGAGAGGGAAGGGAGGTTGGAGAGAGAGAAGGAGAGAGAGAGAGAGAGGGGGGGGGGGGGGGGGGGGGAAGGAAGACACTGAGAGAGACAGACAGAGACAGGGGGGAGAGAGAAGACAGAGAGACAGACAGAGAGAAACCGAGGAAAGAGGGTGGAAAAAGCATCAGCAAAAGGATAGATGTATATGTCATCAGCGGTTACGTGATGACCAGTGCCCTACATTTGTGCAAGTTGTTACTTTTTTATGTGCCGAATACAATCGTAAAGTAAATGGTACACATGGCACAGAGAATCAAAAAAAAGAACAAACAAAAGAGTGGGGGGGTTTTTTCTTGGTGGGGACTTTTTTATGTGGATACAGGTCGGGGGGGGGGTGGGGGGGGGAAAACGGAACAAACAAAAGAAGTTGCGCGCGGGGTGTGCCGCGGAGTGGTGTGTGTATGTGTGTGTGGTGTGTGTGTGTGTGTGTGTGTGGGGGGGGGGGGGTAATGCTAGCAACGCTGAGAAAAAAACCGAAAAAGAAAATCAAAGGATGACAATAAAAGGGACGGTGGAAAAAGACGCTTTAAATGAAACAACCCAACGCACCAGAAACACCAACCGAAAAACGATCAAGCCCAGCATGTCATGTTCTCGGTCGGTGGTCTAGCCGACTTGGGGCGATGGGCATCAGGGCCTGCCTACGCGGCAACCACGGAAGCAAAAAAAAAAAAAAAAAAGGACCCATTTCTCTTGTCTGACAAACCCAACACACAAAGCATAAAAGCCTCTCCTTCAAGGTCGCACGGGTGCTGTGTGTGCCCTTTGACCCGGACCCGGATCCTCAAGCAACATGAATGAGTTTTTTTTGTCTCGCGTCACTTTCCGTCTTTCCACCGAAATTTACTGAAAATCAGTTCAGAGTAGATTTCGCGTGTTTTACTGACAGGCACACCACACACCAACCCACAAGCAAACGGACAGAGAAGGGGTGAAAAATAATCAGTTTCTCGCACATACAAAATTGATGGATGGGGTGGTGTGGGGGGGGGGGGGGGGGGGGGGGGGGGGGGGGGGGGGGGGGGGGGGGGGGGGGGGGGGGGGACGGGGGACGGTAGGGAAGTAGAAGAGTGGGGGGGGGGGGGGGAGAGGAGGGGTGGGGGACGGAGTAGAAGGACACACCACAGCAGCAACTTCGAACACTTCTCATGAATTTTCTTTCATTCACTACCACTTTGAAACATTTGTTAAAATATATGTTAGCGAACCGCCAAGAGAAACATGGACAACGATTCACAAGACACCAAACACGACGCGTTTTCGGCCTCTTAGGTCTTCTTCAGGCAAGGACACAAACCAATAGGTAAATAAAATGAACGAGTGTGTCACTTAGCTTGATTCTCTTCAGCGCAAGGGGTAGGCGTGAAAACATTTGGTTCACGACGCGCAACGGCATAAGTTCTTACAAATGTGTACATTTCGCAACAGCATAAGTTTCTTACAATGTGTACATTTCGCAACGGCATAAGTTCTTACAAATGTGTACATTTCAATAGATCTTATATACCCTGTTTCGATCGACATTGAGACCTAGGGCCGGATAAGGAGGGTGGGGGGGTTGTGGAGGCTCTTGGGGTTTTTGGACCCCCCCCCCCCCCCCCCCAAACCCCCACACCCCCAGGGGGGTGCTCCGATCCCCATCCATCCTCACCCTCACCCCACCATACGGCTGACAGAAATGGCAGTTTTTGCGACAATGCCCACATTGTACAACCACCGCTGGTGGACCATCTCCGCGACATCTCCGCGCCCCACCCCCCCCCCCCCCCCCTCCCCCTTTTGAACTCCCTGCACCCCCTCCGTCTCTCTCTCACTCTCTCTGTCTCTCTCTGTCTCTGTCTCTCTCTGTCTCTCTCTGTCTCTGTGCTGTCTGTCTGTGTGTCTGTCTGTCTTCTGTCTGTGCTGTTCTGTCTGTCTGTCTGTCTGTCTCTCTCCTCTTCTCCTCTCTCTCTCTCTCTCTGTCTCTCTCATTTATGACCGATCAAGCTCTGAGAAACATGCATTAATTCTTGAGGCATTCACACAAAAACATATTACAAAATGCTCATCCCGTAATGGTTGAGAAGGTTAACAACCCCCCTGGTCAGGTCAGCCAGCACCAGCACCAGCCGAGACTAGCAAGTTTAATCGTCAGTAGGGAGGGGGGTAGCATATCATCCATACCCACGGCCAAAACTGGCCTTCTCTTCCGAAAGTTGGTGGTGGGATCTGACGTGTGGGCAAGATGTTATGCGTGCGTTCACACACGGAACTTTCGGTTAAGTCTCATTCGAAGGACTGTATGTGGGAATGGAGTCAGAACCAATGTTAATATGAGGGAAAATCCCACTGTACCGAAATTCGCAACCCCAGGATCACACGACCTCTTCCCGGGCTGTACCAACTGAACTAATTCCGTCTCCCGAATGGGTGACTGACTGGAGACTAATGCTTTGCTGACCTGGCGGGACAAACAGGCCATGATTGAGGTCTGTGAATGGGGTACATGACGGGGGCGGAAATAGCTCAGTTGGTAGAGCGCCGGACTTGTAATCCAAGGGTTGCGGGTTCGACTCTCCGCCGGGCCGTTTCGGTACGGGGGATTTTTCCATCGGAGTTAACATTGGTTCTGACTCCATTCCCTAGAGTTAACATTGGTTCTGACCCATTTTTCCCTTACAGTTCTTCGAATGAAATATATAAACCGGGCGGTTCGTGGGTGAACGCACACACAATCTTGCACACACGTAAAATCCCATCACCAACTTTCGGAAAGAGAAGGCAGTTTGGCCGTGGTATGGATGACACGTTAAAAAAAAAAAACGCGTCATTACACACAAAACTCCATCCCTTGTTGGGTAGATGGATTAATTCTTGCATGTCCATATAAGGAGTGTCCGCCCCAGGAGTATCAGCCTTGCGTACGCAGAAGAACAAGAAGAAGGGCACTGATTGAGTCTTGAGGACTAATGACCTAGCCTTTGAGGGGTCGAGACGCGGTGAGAGACAGCGCGGAACAAACAAGACGATAGCATAGAAACAACGCTCCCGAGGCGCCCTCCGCGTTTCCACGCACGCATAATAGTGTGATGAGAGGGACAGAGAGAGAGAGAGAGAGAGGAGGTGAGCCGAGGAGGGCCGATCTGTCACCTTGACTTTTCCCTCTGCACTCGCTCTTCGCTTCTTCCTCCTGCGGTTCTCGCTGTCTAGTCCGCACCCGCATTTTCCTTCCCCTTTGAGATCTTTCTTAGAACAGTCTCCGGATTTGTCGAGTCGGACATAACTACGTTGGTAGAAAGTGCGAAGATGGAGGGAAACAACGACTGAGCGAATGGAGAGAGGAGAGAGACGGCGAGGGAGATGATTGCGACTGAGGACATAGAGGATGACCAGAGAATGATGATTTAATGATGAATGAGCGATTTAATGAGAAGAGAGGAGAGAGAGAAGAGGAGACATGAGAGGTGAGAGGAGAGAGAGAGTTTTTAGTGGAGAGAGAGAGAGTCCATCTTGGAGGAGATGATAACTTGCTAACATTGACGAGGGCAACAAGACCCGCTTAAGTGATATTTGAAAGTTGTTCTTTGCCCAATCCCAAACAATACAAAAGAGAGGAATATTATGTGGACGACAGAAGAGCCAAGGTCAGTCACCTCATCAAACAAGCAGCCTCGAGCAGTAAAAGTATGTCACAATAACCTTTAGTTAGCTTCTGTCCACCAAGACAAGCCAGAATTACCCCCCACGCGCCTGACCATTACTTGTGATTATGGCCATTAGTGACCAGTCACTGACCAGTGGCTGCGGCAGATGTCACACACCCCGTGGTCGTTTTTTAGGGGAAGAAACCTAGCTGCCGAGTGCAGAACACACACACAAACCACACACCGCACACACACACACGCACACACACACAGAGAAGAGAGAGGGAGGGGAGAGAGAGAGACGCAGGCACAACGGGCACAGCGAGAGAGAGAGAGACGAGAGAGACGATAGAGAGCTAGAGAGAGAGAGAGAGAGAGAGAGAGAGCAAGCGTATGCACACCCCCTCCCCCTCCCCTCCCACCACACACACTGTCAATATGCGCGCGCGCGAAGGAGGTTTGCGCATTAGTGTTCAGTCCTGTGCGGGGTTTACATGCTGTGATCAGCTTGCACCTGTCCATCGTCTCGTTACATGAGTCTTTGTTTTCAGAGTGGTACGAGACACTCTCTCTCTCTCTCTCTCCTCTCTCGTCTCCTCTCTCTATTCTCTCTCTCCTCTCAAAACACAAACACACCCACTCACGCACACACACACGCACGCACGCCACGTCACGCACGCACACACACACTCACGCGCGCGCGCGCACACACACACACACACCCTAACCACCCTTCGGCGAGAAAAAAAAAAAAAAAAAAGTTTTGACAGAGCTGAGCACGTGACCCTCATTTGCATAGACAGCAGTTGTCGCGTGCCTGGCGTGCGGCTCTTTGGTAAGGTGACTAGGGCAGATGTTGGGAGCTTTAGGGAGTACAGGTTTGACGTGGTATGTGTGGGCCTAACTTATCAACGGGGGGTTCTAAGTTAACCCCCTCTCAACACCGTAGGGTCAACTCAATTAATCCTTGCAAACGCTTCTTGTCGGTGAAGAGCAAGAATTCTCTCTCTCTCTCTCTCTCTCTCTCTCTATCTCTGACAGGTTCACAGGCGTGCCTGAGGACAGTCACACACACACGCACACAACACACACACACACTGACACACACACCGCCCATGTCAAAAGTAAGACTTGTTTTGTTTCTTTAATGGAAGAACTCGGGATAGCCATATATGGGCCACACATCGCAAATAGGAATACCGCAGCAAACGCTATCTACTCCATGTAAACGACGATCAGGAGGCAGAGCTTAAAAACTGAGCTGGAAATCAGAGTTACATAGGAATACAACTCAAACGAACAATCCAGTGCCCCACTTCCTTCGCATCCTAAACTCTTCTCTTAAGCACTTCGAGTTGCTTCTAAGGATTTCCAATATCTCAGTTGGTAGAGCACCGAAACTTTTGATCCTTGGGTCGCGGGTTCGAATCTCCGCCGGACCGTTTCGGTACAGGGAGATTTTTTCCCTCGGAGTTAACATTGGTTCTGACTCCATTTCCCATACAGTCCTTCGAATGAGACTATAAACCGAGGTTCCGTGTGTCAACGCAAGCAGCTTGCACACACGTCAAATCCCATCACCAACTTTCGGAAGAGTAGGCCAGTTTGGCCGTGGTAT